>OMNV01006582.1:38812-53052 GCA_900303265.1 Brotula barbata
GCCCCACCCCACCCCTCCTCTGGAGGTCATGACTGCTGGAGCAGGAGTGACTCAGGGCTTTCCACAAATAGGATTCCCATTGACAAGCACCAGGTGCCCCAATTCCCTGCATCTGGCCTCGGATAGAGCACGAGAGACAGACACAAGACAAAGGGAACGGGATTTCTAATACCCTGGTTTTATATGATGACAAAAACGGAGGAATTAAGTAAATGTAAAAACTCTGTCAGAGGCAGAGGCAACTGAAGGCTGCAGGTTAGGCCTTGGGCTGCTTGAAGGGAAACAGGCCCCGTGTGCATCCAGCCACCACTCTATCCTCTTACATAATGTCTCAAGTTCAATATAGCCCTGGTCAGCTATTTACAGTGCCACCGTCTAGGCCTACTGACAAAAAGGTGATATACTTAGTAGCTGCAGCACAGCATTAAAGCCTCTGCTAGAACTATATTGGTCACAGACAAGCCTCAGGGTGTGGATTTTGGTAATGTTGCAGATATTTTTAGTCTGGTTGGTGATCCACGGTATTTACATGAGGTTGCAAACCTCACACAACACCATCACTACATCCTTCACATCTCTATATAGCAGCCAGCAGGGCAGCCAGCTTTAGAATTAGTAAAATTACTTCTATCTTACATCTCATAACACTGACCACTTGTAGTCTCTTGTAAGATGATATGGATTAACCAGATTCTTAGATCTGATACTACACATGGGTGTAGGTCAGTTTTTTACCTTTAGTTCAATGGAATAAATAACAACCATCACATAAAACAGGGCTCTACACTTGAGGAATTAATGATTAAAAACCGTGCTGTGAAATTAATTTGTTTTGATCAGCCAAATTCAACATAGATTCAACACACACAGAAATCACACAAGGAAAAGAACAAGGAATCACAAACTAGGTATCCAGCTTTTAAGAGTTGATATAAAAGCTTCCATTATGAAACAAGTCAAAACAGTGTGATTACTAACAAATTATTTCAAAATTATTGGGCAAAATTTCTTGTGTAATATGGTAATCAATTATGCGATACAAAAATATAAATAAATAATTGTTTTATATGTCTGAGCATTTTCATGAACCTTACGCAGGTTGTCCATGATCCAGGAACCATGATCCAAATACCCAGTCAATGATGTACCAACCTGAAGATGGCAAAGTAATAACCACTTCAGTGTTTTGACCTATAGCTTTTAAACTGACAAAAGTTTTATCTATGTTTTTTTGATATTCCTTACTTTCTATCATTGGTCACCAAAGTTGAGAATTTGTAGCTCGTACATGAAGAAGTCAATTTCATGAATGAGTATATTGTAACCACTCACTACATATGCAAAAAGGAAACATCAATCAACCTGAGATTGAAACTCAAATAGTTAAATTGTTTCAACTTCGCACGATCAAAAGTTTGTTTTTGTGTCAGTGTCATCATTGAAAGACAGAAACAAAATGATTGGCCTTTGAAAAGGTATGGACTTTCTGAGTGCCCCTCTCACATGTTTTACTTGTTTTACTTTTGATTTAAAAAAAAAAAAAAAGAAAAAAAAGAGGCCAAATTAATTCAAAATGAGACATCCCATCACCCTCTTACTATTAAAAGTAAATATACAATATGATGCAGCAGATATGTTTTCAGTTGAACTAGCAAAGTGTTGGCATGCTTACAGCTTTTTGCTACAGAGAAGTTAAAAACTTAACAGTAGTCATGGATAAGTTACGTTGTTCCTTTTCTCACATTACTCATTTCTCTAATCAAGGTGGTCAGTAAACAATGAAGTTTATAGAATCATATTGAAACTGTTGTCACTTTCACCAACAGCAATATGTGTGGCAGCAGGACATCAAACTGGTTCACATGATCACATCTTGGATTTCTGCTGCTCGTCTGAATGGAATTCAGTTCTGATATCCATCTCTTTTTAAACTGGATGGTTCACCACACAGACATCACACAACTAAGACAGAACAAGCGTCTAACACACCTAAATATTTTCCAACTGGCAGTGATGCCACATTCCAGTGAGCAGGTGACGTCCAACTTAAATTCATCAGAGCACTTTGTCTCCACTATATGGTTGGCAATGTTTTTACCTGAATAAGAGTAAAATTCAAAACATGCATTTGGAAATGACTAAGAGTTGGTCCAGAACGCTGCTGGAAATTCTGGCAGTGCTATCTTATTCCTCCACACGGGCTGTTTGTTTTCCTGTCGGCTTATCGAGTAAAACTGACTCACTATTCTCTGCTGGTCAAATGAGTTTCAGTGACAGATGAGGTCTGTTCCATAAACAAAGGGGGGCAGGGGTGTTCTCCAATAATGGAAAACATAATAGTGCATAAAATCAAGCCAAAATAATTGAGAAATATAATTAGATATAATAATTAAACTGATTTGGTACAATTACTTAGTGTGTCTACAGTGAAAACAACATTGCATATGCATTCAAATCGAGATGACACACACCTTTATGACTAACTTTACCACATATCATATGAGGGAAACTCCAGCACTTCCCAAAAGTGAGTCCAATCCTTTGTGACGTGAGCAGTGTAAACGATCCAATCAGCAATGGCTGATTTGCTACACCCTACTACAGTAGAACACGACTGTCAGACGAAGATGGCAAGTATTGTGATGCAAGTATTGTACCCTGTGGTATTTGGGCTCAGGAAGTGCAGAATGAGCTTCAGTCAGACGTCTCCAGGCCAATGACAAACAATGGAAAACAATGTTTTACTTTGTCTTGGCTCTACATTTACAATCTCTGATCTACTAGCTGGTTGCTTTCACCCCCCAAGGCATATAAACACCTCACCCCCTTGCGTGCATCCCAGTGTGGTTTATGAATGTTTACAGTAAACATCATAAATCCTATTGAGGAACATTTGGGAGAAAAACATATCTATAGTATCTCTGAATCAATTTTAGTAAAATAAAGGAAACATTATGCCATTAATCAGTAAGCTACCAAATATAATGGTTATGAAAATATTTCACTCGCTGGTGTTAGGGTTAACCCATGTACCACATTTTATGGCTTAATGGCCAGTTTAATCCAATTGTTTATATCCAATGGAAATAAAAGATAACGTGGAACATTAGCCTGTTAAGTAAAATTTCCACACCACTCGACCAAAACAAAAGCAACAGCTACTTCCTGGTTCAACATGTAAAATTCTTTACAAGAACTGTCGCGAATATTCAATTACAATTGAATATTTGAATATAGAAAAATCTTGTATGTAAATTTGATCAATATCAATAATCACCATTAAACCACTAAGAGAATGTAAATTCAACATTACGACACTAAAACCAAGAGATAACACAGCTGTCTGTCGACACTGCAACGGAGAGCTTTAATATCGCAACATCACAATGTCCATGCAAGCACATTTTACACTAGTAGACATTTTAAATATGTCAACAGCTCTGATCCTGTTTGGTAAATTTCTTGTCCACGTTGTTTATTTTTGTCTCTGAATAAACATAACAATGTAGACCTCATTGGACAAGATGCAGCTTTTATATACACCACACATGTTAGTCATTCCTGGAAGTTGAACCAGATGATACATTTTCAATGTCATCGACCAATATAACAAAAAATTTATTTGTACGCTTATTTTTGTTTTTGGTTTCCCCTAAATAATCAGACAATTTTGTTAATTGGATTTGTTTAAAATAGGCTTCTTTTTAATTACAATAAAATAAAGAAGAACATTTGCCTGGGTTTCAGTAATATAATAAAGCCTGTGAATAAAATATTGTCATAATTGTCAAATCTGCAATAACTGTCTGGCTTAACCAGTACAGAAATTACAAAAATGATATTTTCCTTAAAACACCAGCCAGCAAAGCAGATTTACCATTTCAAAAGTGGCTTTGGTTCGCTGCCGCCTAAACCAAATCCAGCTAGACTCTATTGAAGAGAAATGCTCCTTTTGCCAAATAAAATGGTGTAGATTTCAATGTTCTTTGTTCAGTCAGAGGAGAAATAAACACCCTTGAGTTCCGTGAGGTTGAACTGTTGGATTCAACTACAACACTACCTTGTCACATTTATCTAACCAACTTTCAAAAGGCAGACACAATGTCACACAGCATGTGACAGAACACATCTCTTATCTTTTCCACCCATATAGAGAGAGGCGATGTGTATCAACTACAAACCCTACGTTTGCCAACGTGGCATTTTTGAAGACCACAACAGGCATAATTAAGACTCAAGAGACAAAGCAACCACGAGAGTCCACGTCTGAGAGGTCACTGTTAAAATGTTAAATCTGTTAGCTGACATCTGAACAGGCACAAGGGTATCACTCTTTTCACAGATAACAACTTCCGAGCTCATGTTCATATCAAACACAAAACATACATAATAATGAACTACAGCACCTACACTGATTCAGAGGACAAATTCTACAAATTCTACCAATGGTGACCGCAGAGCCTCCTGCAGCTCATAATCCCTCAACCTGACCTGGTCAACGTTTCAGGGCGGTCCACAAATCATTAATAGATCCTGAACATGCCTGTGGTTAATAATATGTAGGGAGAGAACATGCTACATGGAATATGTGCAGAGCATATATTCATATATTTGTGTCATCAGCACACTTGCTAAATGATAAATCACTACTGTAGATGGAGTGGATATTCCCAGGGGGATTTTTTATATTTTTTTTATTTTCCTTTCTGTTGGTGTTGGTGAGATTTTTAACACAATTGCTCCAAAACAATCGGGCTGGTTTTGACAAACCCATGGACTAATGAGGATGTTTTGCATTTTGGTGCAGACAATGGGGCCTAGTCTCTTTTGTTTTGTCCAAATGGACACACACTAAAAACAAAACTATTTTTTTTTCACTGGCATTGTTCAGTGCTTCAATCAGTGCATTTTTAGTTTGTATACGTCGTTAGACTGGTTTAACAGTTTTAATACTTTGTGTGCAAGTGCCTGAATTCACAGGAAGCTTTAAGCCAATTTCCTGCACAATGCTCACAGAGACAAAGGGGGAAGGACACAAATGGCAGGAGAAGCAGCCTAAATAAATGTGTGCTGACTTATGGGGTCTGGAAATCTCCTGGAGTGAGATTATACAAGAAAACAGTGAGTAGACTGAATTCATGAATAAAAGCTGACCTACAACCCAGAAAGAATAGACACATAGAAAGTAAATCCATGCCAACCATTCAATGAAACGCGTTTTCACTTGTGTTATTGTATGATTACTCTGTAGAAGTTCGTCAAACCGGGGGACATTTACCGTTATCTTTTGATTAATGATTTCATTGTCACGTAGCATATAGGCTATTCCGCCATACTCAAAGTACAATTAGTTATATAACTCTGTCCCAACGTGGACCCAACTAGAAGAAAAAACTGTAAAGGGCTGTTAAATACCTTAGCGGGGTCTAATATTTGTGTATTTCAACAAAGTCCGCGACCTGAAAAAAAAGTTGAAGCGCCCCTGACTCCGTGCATTGAGGCTGAACAATATTGTGCTCGGACAGCGTCAAATGTTAAATGTTGATAATGGGGGAATAAAAGTATAAAATTCAAACTCAACTGACCTGCGAGATGTCATAGCAGTCTTTGAGAGCTGTCAAGTGTCCTCAAACGTTTCCCTGGTTCAGTTTATGCCGAATGTGGGTGAACGCTGACAGATTCAACCGGAGCGTCCAGTCAGCCATGATACACAGCACTTCCGCTTAATACTTTCAAAATAAGACGTCGTTTTGGAGTCATTTCCTCGCTGTATTTCAAAGGCGAAGTCGGCGGGAGGAGAGGTTTTGTATTTACAGACATGTTTTCAATAATAGCAGTTTTGCTTTGTACGTTTTGCCCAGTGGTTCTCAATCTGCAGGACGTGTAACACCAGTGGTACCACTAGTGGTACAACCAATGAAAATTTCCTCAGAGGGCAAAAACAATTGTAAGCTATGGATTTATTTTTTTTTGTAATTTAATTAGTATGTTGAAAATAGCCCAGTCTGTGTCAGATGCACAATTAACAAGGACCCACTGAACCAGGACACAAGTGTTTATATTTTTCTCCATTATTACTTTTCTTCTGTCACATTGTTATTTGTTTCTTATTTCTAATATTGTGTACTTAGCACCTTGCCCCTCTGTTTTATATGTTAAGTACGGTAGCCCTGAGAGCTCGACGCACTGCAACATAAGAAAACATATGCAAATAGACAAAACACATGCAAATTCATAAAGCATAAAGCATCTTCATCAATTTGATAACTCGTGACACAAAGTCTCACGACACATACAAGGACACAAACATGCTGTAAAAAATGAAATGTGCTGCAAAAACAGAAAGGTACAGCAAAAACAGAAACACTCTGCAAAAACAAAAACGTACAGCAAAAACAAAAACGCACAGCAAAGAGAAAAACGCAATGCAAAAACCGCAAAGCCTCACAACACAACAGAAGTGTTTCCAACGCTATTAATAAGTAGCTGTTGCTACCTACTTTGGACGAATAAATCCTGTCTTTTACTGTTATCTTTTTATTTTTGAGGTTTACACTTCATATACGTTGTGTTTTTTGTTTTGTTTTTTAGTTTAATAAGACATTTAAAAAAGGTATAATAGAATTCTCCTTCTTCATAACTCCAAAAATTTCACATAACATTGACACTACAAGTGTGTCCCAGCCGGTTCCTCACATTTTTTTGTGTTTCTGTTCTTGCTCCAAGTTTCTGTCTTTGCGGCTCGTTTCTGTCTTTGCGGCTCGTTTCTGTCCTTGCGGCTCGTTTCTGTCTTCGCTGCACGTTTCTCTCTTTGTATGTGCTGTGAGACTTTGCAGCACATGTGTTGTGATATTGATGAAGATGTTTCCCGAATTTGCTTGTGCTTTGTCTATTCGTGTGTGTTTTCTTACGATACAATGCGTTGAGCTCTCTGGGCCACCATAGTTGGGTGGCATGGTTTAGGTGGTGGGTGATTGCCTAGTGATCAAAGGCTTGCTAGTTCGATCCCCGGCACCTCCATGTAACCTAACCTAACCCCAAATTGCTCCCTACAAGAAAGTGGGCCTTGCACGGTTACGTTGGTGTATGAATGGGTGAATGTGAGGAAAACATTGTAAAACGGTTTGGATAGAAATGCAGTCCCTTTACCATTTTTAGGCACTTTTCCATTAGAACGCTTTAGGCTTGGTCATCAAGTGTTTCATCAGCCTGTAAAGCCCTCTGAGCCCTCAAGCATATACAAATAAACTGAACTTGACTCGGGTGTAGTACACATTTTGTAAAATACTGTGGTTATTTAATGATATTTCTTAGAGTAGAGGTTTTGGTGATGGTCTTTAGGTTGCTCAAAGGTGGTGCTTGGTTCAAAAACCTTAAGCACTAATGCTTTAGTATTAATACTATCCATCCAATACTATCTAGATTGAGATTCTGCGCTTTTATTTTGTAACAGAGCCTCTTTTCCTGTTTTGTCTACCAGCACCAGCACGATTCTTGAAAAACAATGTTTCGTCTAGTTCTCTTTCTTGGTCATATTCAGGCCAATCTAAAGATGATTAATATCACTCTTTATATGAAGAACATGTGTGTTAATTATTAAATAAAAGGATAAAACATCTAATCCATTATCTATACCACTTATAGAGGTTAGTTGGCGCAGTGTGGCTGGGTGGGTGAAAGGAAAAAGCATGGTTCACCCTGGACAAGTCCCCACTCCATTGCAGTGCTGACACATAGAGACAGGCAGCTCAGTCACACACCCATTCACACCTATGTTCAATTTAGATACTCCTGTTCACCTATGCTGCATGTCTTTGGAGGTGGGAGGAAACAGGAGTACCAGGACGAGACTCAAGTAAACACAGGGAGAACATGCAAACTCCACACAGAAAAGAACAAGGGTTGGCCTGGGACTAGACTCCACCACCGTCTTGCTGTGAGTAAAAAGTACCATCCTATATTATATGATATTATATTTATACTTATATTTATATTTACGTTTATTTATTTTATTATTTGAGCGCCTATAAGTCTCTGAATTAAGTCAAAATTTCTAAAAAACAAACCTTCATTACGTTAATCCCAACAATACAATCCTTGTATTCTAGCATACAGCGTGTACGGTCTGTCTAATGTAATTATGTTGTTCATAAACCATTTTATTGTTGTTACTTTATTCTCTTTATGCACTGCAGAGCCATGGAAATTTAATCATGGTGCTCAACGCATTGAATTCACCTCTGATTTTTTTTCTGTTGATCTTTTCTCTTTTTTTTCCACCAATCTTTTTCATTTCCACTACATTGCAATACTAATGAACATGTGCTCCATTGTGTGATGCCACGGTGAATCTCTGCTATTGTCTTGCCAGAGATAAGGACAAATCCCTGTAAGTCCTCTCCACAGTATGGAATCATGATTGGAAAGAGAGAGAGTGAGAGAGACAGAGAGAGCATTGACATCATCAGCCTGTGGTTATCAGTGGAGGTTAATCTTGCGGGGCGTGGATGAGCTTATGCAATTGTCTGTGAGCCTGTGGGCTTGTTGTGTATGGATTTGCTTTGCACTGATACAGTTGGAGCCTCCAGACAATCACTGAGATGATGGAGTGGGAGGTTCTCTTCTCTGAGGAATTCCTGATGTCAGTGTCGACGTTGTTCTCTCTCTGCTCAGCGCTAAAGGCTCCAGGCTGCAGAGATGCTCTGAGAGCAGCACTGATTGTTTGGCTCGACTGAACAGTTAAAACCATCCGGCTGCACAATAGGGAGGCAATATTGTCTGATCAATACACAGTGGAAACTGATGAAGAGGGTGACGAAGAGCAGAATATTGGAGTAACGCTGAGTGCACAGGCTGTTACAAGGCTGAGGGGCTCAAACAAAAAGGTCACAACCATTCACTGGAATATTTTCTAATTGTTTCAGGGATAGGGGTATAAGTATTTTTCTGGCCCAGCAGTGCACTTATACATTTCGGTGCATGAATTCTTTTTGGCCAATCCGTGTATGAGAAAGCAATTTGTCTATAAGATGTGTAGACAGAGCTCTCTTTGTAACTATTACAGATAAAATAAAGGGGTTTACTTCTGAATCAGCATCATCACGGCTCGGCTGCAGATCATTTGTTGTTACATGTTTCTGCAAAAAGTGACATGCGCCGGCGTTCACGTGTGGCCTTGGGTTCGTGAGTGGCCTGCTAGATGTTATTTCAAGGATGTCAAGTCTAAAGCAACATGCAAACTTGTTAAGAAAAGGACATGGACGCGCGTCAAAACAAAGGTCTCACTATTCAGCAACTAAAATGGATTAAGACCGTTGTAACAAGATAAGTTGCAATTACAGCTCACCTAATAGACTTACCTAGACAACTTTTACTCATTTATTTTTCTCTAATGTGCAACTTTTATTTGTAACAATGCAACTCTTGAAAGAGATATCTCCACTTTTACTCAAGTAAAACGTGTGCGTATGCGTGTGTGTCTGTGTGTCTTTCTTGCTGAGCTCCTTCTGACATGGTGCTAGTCGTTGGGTTTGTTGTGTTATCATGTGTATAAAGTGCAACATTCACTTTTTATCACTGCTCAGACTGACGTCCTGTCTCGTCTGAGCTGGGAGTCATAAAATCAGCATAGTTTCCCAGCCTGGAAAATGGAGACCAGGATGTCCCATTTAGCCTGAGGTGACTGAGTGTATAGGCTTGTGGCCTTTGACCTTTTTGCCTCGAGACTGGCAAATCTTCCTTTCCAATGATTAAAAAAATCTGGCAAAGGAAACAAAGGGGACTTACACGAAGAGTGATGCAGCTGGACAGCCGGAGCCTTGTTAGAGTTAGACAGAAAGAACTTTTATTACCACACGGACATAAAAAGGCGTGAGAAAGGAACTCATCTTTATTTCACAAAGGAGGGAAAAGCAGAAACACAGCAGCTTTTCATTTTAGAAGTCTGTGCGTGCTTTTAGAAAAGGTTATTAAAAGATCATTCAGTGACTTTCGAAGAACTCTGAGGCTGTCAGTAGAAGTGCTCCCATCACCAATGATGTCCTGGTCTTTTTTTGGGGTGTGAGATCTGATGAAACTTCATCTGGACGGTCTCTGGGTTTGTTACATAATTCATGAATCCACCATGGCGTTCGAAAAAACTGCATTCCCCTACATATATTGGACACTGACATTTTGAAATGTTCTTAAGAATTCTATTTGGCTCACCCCTTGGCTTTTGATGCTCTTCTGTCCATCTCTGTCTCCAGTTGGGTTTTCAAAAATAAGCTTTCTGTGTCTCCTCAGTTTCACCCCGAGCGCCAAACACGTGTCTCTATATTTGGATGTAGTTTGGATGTTAATTCCTGAAGAAAACATTTAATCAAACCACGTACATCTATTAGCTAGAAAGTAACTGTAATAATTAAATACGACTTCTTCTGAACATATTTTGTCATGCTACTGGTCCAATGGACAGTTTTCCCCACACAGACACACACACACACACAATCAGCATAGCAACCAACCCCACAGGACTAGCATCAAGCTAGCAATGAGCCAAAACACCACAGAAATACCATCCGCAACCCTAGCAACTGTCCCAAAAACTAAAGCAATCACCCAAACAACCCGCCAGAACACCATGGTAACCTCCGAACAACATCCTAGCAACTAGCCACAACCAGTATCAACTTCCTACTAATAGCCTTTCAACCATTCAGCACACTCTAATAACAACTTCCCATTAGCTTAGTAAAAGAGAAGTAGCTCAAAAAACAGCGAACCATCTAGCAATATTGACACAAGCACTCTGAACCTCATAACAACCTACAAATATTCTAGCGTCATCACCACATACTGTAACAACACCCTCAAACCACTCAAAGTACCACAGCTACCACCTAAACTATATACAGTAGCCACACAAATGGATTCCTACTCAAGCAGCAAACACACATTAGACTTAAAGATGAGCTCCATCACCAGTGTCTCATCGAGTTTTAATGGACACAATACAAGATGCTGTGTCCTCCAACATATTCAAATCATCCAAACCCAGGCTTAATCCCTTAAACACTGGCAAATTAACTGGTAATCGAGCCCACTTTTGACAGTTCATTATTACATTAAGCAAGCCATTTTTAATTTCCCTTAAATTCTTTTTTGGACCAGATCGTTTAACACAGTTTTCTGCAGAATGCTTGTAATATTTTCTTGTGAAAGTTCCCTAAAAATCTGATGTACACCACACCTCTCATGTCTCAAACTGTGTTTTCGTTAGTATAGTATACACACTTGGCTGGAATGGCATTAATAAAGAATGAGACATTTTCGTTATGAATTCATACGATGCTTGAGCTTCCCACAAAACGGTGCTTCTGTTTATTGCAACTTCAACTGATGTGAAGTGGAAAATAGCTATAACCTCAGAAAAACACCACTTAAATCCTATCTTATCATCAGTGTTTCCTTCCATTTTCCCTTTCACTACATACAGAAGCTGTACATTAGTGCATTATAACTCTTATCGAGGTCAGTCGCCACAGTTTCCACAGCATTTTGTCCTGTTTTTCCTCAAATCCAGTATAACCGTTCTCCGTTCTAGAGTGGAGAGAAAGTTTTATTCTTTGTTGTATCAGAAACTAACACTCATTTCTGGTTGAAGT
This sequence comes from Brotula barbata, assembly GCA_900303265.1. Lineage (NCBI taxonomy): Eukaryota > Metazoa > Chordata > Actinopteri > Ophidiiformes > Ophidiidae > Brotula > Brotula barbata. The sequence goes on from OMNV01006582.1 coordinate 50,458, forward strand.
ATTCTCACTACAGTGGTACATTTTTTAAAATGTCTCAATAACACACAGATTATGTTATATTGACTTATTGCCACAAAAATTTATGGATAAATCTGCTTTTTAGGTCCTAAAACGAAAGCTAGAATCAATTAAAATGAACAGATTAGAGGGGATTACAGAGCACATATGGTGTTTCTATTTGAAAATCTTTGTAATACTTTAACGTGTTAAAACAGAATAACAAAATTTAGCTGGACAAACACTCTCTGACAGGACTACCTAAGTGTTTAACTAGCAGGTTGTTGTTTGTAGGTGGTTTAGTAAATACAAGATCACATGGCATATCCCAGATCCTCTAATAGTCCTTACTGGTTGATTCAGTTTGTGTTCATTGACAATACATCAACAATTGAAAATTATGATCGAGTCTCTGATTGGCTGAGACTTTTTTCACTGAGCGCATACCAGGAATTCAAAAAATAAAAATTAAACCAATTGCAGTACCAGTAAAGCAGCCAAACTTCAAAAAGAGACTTGGGAAAAAGTAGTAAACAAACTAAACATGTGAGAAGTACACAAACAGTAGCACACATAGGACCTGTAAACTGGTGAAAATAAAAATCAAAAAGCTTGAGAAGCAAAATTTTCAGCATTACCTACAGTAACAAGTGATTTTGAGCAAGACCAGAAGTTACATCATATTAAAAACAAACCTTGAAACATTTTGAGGAATAATAATTAATCATAATAAGGTCTGACCGAATTCCAGGTCGTCAAAGAATCAAGACAGAGGAGGAGAACCGTATCCGTTTGGTTGACATTTTATTTCTTGGTGGTAGGAACACAAGACAAAGGTCATAAAGTTAGTAATGGTCAGGTCATGCCACTCTTACTCGGTGCACTGTCCTTTCCGGAGGTTTTGCGCAGTCAGACAGTAGTTTACAGAAGCCGCAGATTGGGCGAAATCCACATGTAGACATAAATTAAGGAACAGAAAACAAATCCAAAAACAGTAAATAGAAGGGTTTTTTTGTAAAAAGCCAGAGGCAACGACTCTGAGGCCCCCTGGGATATAAGCATTATGACTAATATAATTATCATCATTATTATTATGTATTACTCATTTACATCATGGGATGAGGCTAATACACTGGCTTAAGTAAGAAACAGTTATATGGATGATGTCTTTGTCACCTGCTTATAGTCGAGGAGAGCAGTTTTTAAGGCAATTCAGAGTTTCCACCCCAACTGTAGAGTGTTAGCGTCATTATTGTTCTTGTTCTTGTCCGTAGAAGTGGTGGAATTTGAAGTGTCTCATTTTAAATGGGGTTTCCTGGTCCGTAGCTTGATTACACAAAATACAGATACAGCTTTTGGGCATCTTGTCCTTAATCCGTCCCTCAGTTACAGACGTATTTCACGAGGGTGAACAGACGAGTCAGACTTGGTTCCAGTGTATAATACTAAAAACATAAACCTCCACAGGTCAAACATTTGCTAAATTTACACTTAAAAATTGCCAGGCTGTACAAAACAGTAGGTTGATGATTTAAGAAGGGGAACAGAAAAAGAAACTAGTACAAGACCATTGATACTCCACCACAAACAGGCATGATTTAGTCTCAGAATATTGCCAAGTATCTTATATCAAAATCAGAGTGGGTCAGTCAGCGCAGCTTATTGTGGTTCAGCACAGACAACTCCACATTGCATCAGTTCATCGAATCTTATAGAATTCTCAATAGTACAAACCCATGCGTTACTATGTTAATTGGAGAGTAGGACTATGCATCTTTTTCATTTTTGCGGCTGTTATGGCTTCAAAGGTCATGATAACAACACAGTCTCTCTTGCAACAGCCAGAAGGGTTTCTCCAGGAAATGTATCCTGGATGGGATATGAAAAGGAATAAATCTCAGGCAGAGTTTGTGGAGCTTGAACATTTGTTTTTGTTGACGACTGACTGTTGTTTGACAGGACATTTCCCAAGAGAAGCATCCCTCCCTGTGATCTCCCCGCCTCCTTTCCGTTGCTCCTTTTCTTCAGTCTTTGCTTTCAGCACCTCCTTAAGGTCAGTTACGGTAACAACTCATTCCCTTCTGCACCATTCAAAGTCCAGCAAAACTAACAGCTCCCAAGGAAAAAGATGAACTAACATTTCTCCTAGCTCTGCAGTGGTCATAAGGAAAACAGAACGCAGAAAACAGTGACATGTTTTCCAATTGGAAAAGATTTTGCAACAAAATGTCAAACAAAATTTCTTCTCAAAAAAAACCCAAACCAAACCAGATTCAAACTAACATTGCAGAAGTGCATGCATTTATAGTGGTCATCATAAGTTCATCTGCTGATTGTAAAACTGGACGCACAATAGTACATGAGAAGCACAAATTTCCAAAGAGAACCCATCGTATATATTCACAGTCTCAGGTATTATTTATATACTCTATATTTATAACATTTATTCATGTGTATGATGCATTTCTTGACTTATGACTAATGATATGCAAGTCATCGTGGAATGTGGCGCCCTCTTCATCTTGTCGGCTTGCAGTGTTAGTAAGTCATATTTCAAAACTAAAGGCTCTGATGGGATTCGGGCTAAGAAGGGGAGGG
>OMNV01006582.1:55782-72458 GCA_900303265.1 Brotula barbata
CTACATGTGAGTCCTTTTGAAAACGATTTCTCTCAGCAAGGTTCAGACCAAATTGAACTCAAAGTAGATAACGGGCCCACTTTGGGCATTTTTAATTCTGGGGAGCATACAACTTTTGAGTTAGTCATATAGCCTTTCATTTCTCAAGTCAATACCTCAACAGGCTTGAGTATTTTTTCCCCAAAAGGTAACTTCAGTGAGTTCATTGCTCATTTTTGGCAATCCTCTAACAGTGGCTAGCACAATAAAGTACTATAGAATAACAAACACTTCTTTAGTATTGATGCGTGACATTTCTGCACCTGCATTTTCTAGTCTGAATGAGGCACGTACCCAACCAGAGCGCTCCATCTGTGTCCAGCTGTGTTGCAGCCAAAGGCGATGACCCTGTTATCGGCGCCTCGTTGCCGACCTGTAGAGAGCCATCTCTAAGAGCTCTGAGGAAAAGACAGAGAGTGTGAGATGTGGTTGAAAATCAGTATGATGCAAGTGTGACACACTGCAAACATGCTATGCACTCACATAAGTGCCCTTGCCAAGCAGTGTTCTAAATGCAGCGGTGGTTACAATACCATTCAGTTGAGGGAGTTGTGACAACATAGCTGGTTTGAAACAAGTAAATTGGGCTTCCAACAGAGACTAGGTACACCATTGAAGGCAAGAATTGTACCAAATTATTTTATTTTTTGATCGCCTGTGGTGAAATTCATCTTTGAAAGCATGCAGTGATTTCTCTGTGATCGATTGAGTTTGCCTGGTACAATAAAGCCAATCACATATTACTTGTTCTTTGCAGCCAAATTACACTTTAGGACAATAAAATGGTTACTATAAGAGTGTGAAGGCTGGATCACACCTTATGTATTAAATATTATGTTGTAATGTTATTTTCTGCTCTTATGAATTTAGTCATATTCTAAGGTTAATACGACTTGATTGATTTACTCTTTTTTGATGCTTATTTCCTATAATGTGTCATGATATTTCTTAGAAAAAAAAAAAAAATTAATATTCCTACGTAAATTGATTTACTCTGATTTGATCAGCATAATCATTAATTAAAATTAACATAATCATAAGCCAATGGGGACAAAGGGGCCCCTATACTGTATATTAGAGGATCAATGTGCAGCACTCACACGACAGCAACGTATACACCTCGTAGATAAAGTGTCATCCTGTAAAGACTTTCCATTACATACATAATTACACTGCCATCTCCCCCATCCTCACCTGTTGGCCTTGATGCGTATCCAGCGGTTAGTATCAACACGCACTGAGGAACGCAGCACTACAGGTTTTGAGCCCAGGTCATATGTCATCTGGACACGTCCATCCACGATAGCCAGAGCGATGTAGTCCGATCGCTCCACACCCTTCCCGCTCCACAGCACCAAGCCCTGGGTCGCCTCTGTCCGGATGCTCAGCTCAAATTTATTCACCAGCAGAGCCTTCTCACTAGGAGAGCAAACAATTACTTAGTTATCTTTTCATGTTATTCATCTAACATGGCTATAATCATTGGTGTTGAAATCATTTGCACATTGACATCTAAAAGACGGGTCTCCCAGAGGTGTATGATTGTAACAAAACAATGAATGTTATCAAAAATGTACATTTTAAAAACGAAATCTTAAAAACTGTCAGTAGCGCTCCGATTATTTTGCACAGCAATTAGTTCTGTTTATGAGGCAACAAAGCTAAAATGTTCTACATCGTGTTTGTTGTTCTTTTTAGGAGAATGGAGATGCAGATTGAGTGCCGCAGTAGCAGGGGGCTGCCTTGTTCCTAGTTTTCCTACATCCTACTGAGCCTGCACTGTGTTGCTGCTCAGAGTGTCTTGTGTTGCTGTGTGTGTGTGTGTGTGTGTGTGAGTGTTTGTGAATGTATATGTGGTGTTTAGGCAGCTTTTGATCTCCGGTCTCTTGACTGCTACAGCTGCTGGGGTGATTTGGATGCAGCAGAGAATTCCACCTATCCTTAAGAGGCACTGTATATCGCTGAGTGAAAAACAACCTAATGTGAACGCACACACACGTACACACTTAAACATTGACACAATCGACCACACACACACGCCTTTGATGTGTTTATCAAAAGAAATGAATATACAGAGAATCCAGAGAAATATACCTTTATTTGTGTGTGTGTGTGTGTGTGTGTGTGTGTGTGTGTGTGTGTGTATGTGTGTTCACATAATCTTTTGTTATCTGAGCAATTGTCTGCACATCTGCCAAACGCATCTACTTCTAGTTCTTCAAAGGTTTCAACACAAAGACGAGGTAAACACACGTATGAAAAAGAGCCAACAACACATGGATTAAAGAAACACCACAAAATACAAGACTGGAGACAAATTAGACAAAACAGCATGACAAGACAAAGGAGGCAGCACGGCACAGAGGGGCTCATGGGCTTACAAACAGAACAGGAAATGGGCAAATTTGTATGGAATATGCTTTCTATTAGTTAATGATCAAGAATAAATATCAGACATGGCAGAGTGTTATTTGACTGTTTAATGACGGTCGTCCAAAGGTACAGCAATTGTTGTCGGCGAATGCCAACATCAATGATTCACCACAGCCGAGGGCGAAAGAGTCCTGACCTGAATGTTAATTGTCTCCTTCAAAAACATGCACAGTTTGGGAACTTTCACCCCCTGATACAGTGAACCCACGGAAGTAAACAGGAACAAAAATAATGATTTAAGATCACATTTATTCTCCAGAGAACCCTCGGAAACAAGCACGAGCACAGCTCTGCGGATTCCTGGCATACCCTCAAACCGTGTACAGGGCCCAATAAATCTCCAGTGCAGCAACTTGTCAGTGATAAGGTCAAGGTTATTAAAAGTGCTGAATGTTTCACGAATAAAATGATTTTCCAAATCAGAAAGTACACCAGTGACTTCATAGATGTCTGTTGTTTTTTAGCTCCTTATCGTATATAGAGGGATCTTATCTGCCTCTGAATAAGTATTTAAATTTTCAGAAGCCAAACACTGTCGTCTGTCTGAGTATTTTCATCCATATCAGCTCTAGGGGGCAGTAGTGGTTAAAATAATGAAAGGCCATCAGGGAGGATGGCTACTGTGTACACACTGTAAAGAGGCTGGTACAGTCTGCAGCTCTGGCTGAATAAGTGCTGTTATCAGAGCTCTGAACTCCTGAATTAATTGAAGGATAAGCGCCGGATGTTTTTCATTTTTTTCAGTAATTATTATTGGAGGGTTGTCTGGAGAAAAGGGAGAATGGGGAAGCAACGGACAAGAGGAAGCACTGAAAGGCTGAATGCTTCGACAGACTCACCTCTGGTCAGAAGGGTTCTCCAGAGATTCAGGACTTAAGGGAGCAGGGGAGAAAGTCATGGGCATGCAGTGTAAGAGCAAGAGGCCAGAGGGAAGGAAAGGAGGAAGAAGGTAAGGAAGGGAGGGCATTGTGAGCCCACTGGTGACTCACAGTGGGAGATCTAGTTTAGCATAGAAGCTGTAAAAGGGAAGATTTTTCTGTGCAGGAATATTGACTGTGTCAACAGTCGATAACAACTGCTGTGTAAACACAGGATGTGTGCAGTCTTGATCACACCACAACCATAAAATGAGGTTCCCTAGAGATCTTCCATATGGCCACTGGATCACAATGGATGACTAGAGTGCCAAAAAGAAGCATTTGTAAACACGAGCAACAAGATTGAGTACATTCATGGTCAGTCTCCATCTCAGCACAAAGGATACTATAAGTTGGTGTGAAATAATTGGACCACTCCATAATATTTATGAAGCTGCACAACATAATGCAGCTGCAATTACCTTCTATCTTGAAAAATGGAAGCAAAGAATGAGAAAAAATCGGGCACATGTCAAAATGGGGTCAAGTGTCATGTCTGTTGAGCGTCACGGCCAGATCTGATTTGTCACTTAAATAATGGGGCTTGAGCCAATTGACCTGAGCTTTCAGGTCTGCATGGAAAGGTAAAGGAGGAATGAACAAATGGGGCTATAAATAGCAAAAGCAGCATTAACCCATGGTGAGGGTTTGACATCCTGGCCTTACTGGGCCCTTAATGGCCTTATGAGAAATGTATTCATTTCAGCTGAAGAATAAAATCGGGCTGAAATGATCGTCGCTCCCTTGGAGTGCTTTGCTAAACTCTGCTTTGCTTACGCTCACTCTCGCCGTGGCTCTTAGTAAACGTGACATCCATTTAGTTTTTGACAGTCTGGCTCCAAGGACCACTGTCCACTCTTGCTAAGTGAGATTGATGCCCATGGCTACACGCTGCAGAGAGATCTCAATTCCAGGTCCAATTTACCGAGGGAGGCAAATCTGTGATTAACATGTCACTGCCTCTCTGTACAGTGGACTCTGCAATTACTCACAATTACAGTTCGAGGTCTGGCAAAAAGCGAAACGACAGAAGCTCTGGCATGGATTGGGACTCTGGGCTGAATCCAGTCAGCTTAATTTGAGCCGAATAATGCTTCACGAGATTTTTAAAGGAGGTTACTTACTGAGCTAATGAGATGGAAGAATAACTTTAATAACTCTGTCATGACTGTGGGTTTTCCCCAGCACAGGATGACCACCAGGAACTGGCCTGGGGGGGGGGCATGTAGTTTATCCGTCTGCAGTTTTTTAAATGTTTCTGTCATATTCCACGTAGCAGACAGTGCCGTTCAAAGTCACACACATGGCTGTTGATTTTGTTTACGATAGAGTGATAACCATGCATACAATATTGCACATTCTCGGAAGAGCAATCGATTTTCTCTGGGGTTAGAGCACAATGCTTATCATGCACACATTCATGCTTCCCTTTACTCTGGAAAATAAAAGATTTGATGAGACTGCAAATGTCTTCGAAATAATGGAACCTGTCAAATTAAAGTATAGACATGGAGCTTGAATGTAAAATTTTACTTTTATGGTACAGATGATGGTTTCTACATGGATACTGATTCCACAATAGGAAACTAAATGTTCTGCGATGTATTCATTTGGGTTAACTATTAAAAATGGCTTTTTGTTGCTGTTAGTTGGGACTTCATTTGAAGCTGGGCACACACCCAGGCTTAAAATCTACTTACTCTGGTATCTCATTGGTCAGTTGGCTTGAGTGAAAAGGAAAGACAGTGAAGGACATTTATATGAGACATAAGACAGGACACAAAGTAGACAACGACAAGTAACGTCAGACGGCGGGACAGGACAAAAGGCGAGCAAGTGAACTCATGGATGAACAGCAAAAATACAGACAAAAGGCACACATATTCTAAAAAAGCTCTTCAACCAATTGTTTGTCTGGGTGCACGTGTTTCTCAGCGCGCGTGTGTGATGAAGTACAAACTGCAGCCTCATTTCACACCTCCGAGTGTTTGTGCGAAGAGCTCTGAGACGAAGATATACAACCGTATGCTTGATGTCTTTTCAAGTTCATCACATAAACATTTTGTTTATGCCAACCTGGAGGCACACTCTTGCCAACATTGTAGATGGATGGAAGAGTAAAAACGTTTCATCAGCCGCCTAAAGGAACAGAATTCTTGTTTGCTTTAACACCTGTTCTAGAAACAATTTTGTCATCGGGATGCTAAATCTCTTGTTTTTGTTTTTGGAAATGACAGATTTAAAAGTTCACTTGTAAACTGGTACAATTTGTTGGATTGGTGGATTAAAAGTTTGATTGTGTGTGTGTTTGAAGGTCCAGTTTTAGTGTGAGGCAAAGAAATAGATCAGAGTGCACCAAGTGCGCTCAGGGCAACACTGTGATTATTAACTGTGGCGCTAATTAGGGCAATCCTGTCAAAAGCGATGCTCCATTTCCACCGAAGGGGGCTGAGTTATAAACCAAGTGCCTACTTCACCCTGAAGCCCTAACACTGATGATATCATCAAGGCTGTCATCATCGCTCAATGATGGAGAGCATGGATAAATGGAGGCATTATTTGGCTAATAGCTATTACAATAAAGGTGTTTGATGATGCTGAATAGATGTGGATGTTCTCCGTGTCCTCTTCCTTACCTCTTGGTAACAGCATTGTGGTACTCGACAAAGGTGTGGCCATCAAAGGCGATGGCCTCAGTCTCCCCGGCAGACTTCTCATAGACGGCTGTGAAAGCACGCAAAGCCAGTTCAGTGGTAGAATGAGATCACGCCAATCAATAAGACACAATCTTTGGTTATTAGAGCTGAAGGCAATGGGCTGTGAGGAAATGGGGTGATGGGGAGGGTTCCAGCTATCCTCGTTTTAATTAACGTGAAAGGGACAGCCGACCACGCGCACAAGGTTAATGGGGAAGGCAGGGAGGGTGTATGGAAGAGAAATCAAGGAGCTGGAGTAATTGTCGGACAGAGTGACATAAGGTTGATGAAAGAGATGGGTTGCTCTACAAAGACAGAGTTTCATAAATATTCAATTGACACCTTTCATGATTTTCATGGGTGCTGATTTTGCTCGAGAAATGCTTTATGAAGTTGTCAGCAAATGCCAGATACTCACCGTTCTGACAGTGTGCCCCTGAGAAACCACTGAGGCAAACGCACTCATAGGTGCCCAGCTGGGGTGTGCAACGCCCGCCGTTGTGGCAGGGATCCTGGGAACACGGGTGTCCCTGGTAAATGGCCACGTTGCTGGAGTGAAGGGCGTTCTCCTCTCTGAGAATGGGCGTGCCCATCAGAATGATCTGGAAGTAGGAAGTGCAGGGTTTATACTTTCATACAGTTGCATACAAGTTTTGGGAAAATAATTTTATGTCTTTTGCCTTCTTTGTCATTTTCCAGGATCTGCAAATTAAATCAAAATGCATTGTAGGATTTTTCCATATTTTTTTCCTGACTTTCTGGAATCAAGTTTTCAAGTATAATATTGTAGGTTTAGGAGTAGATATGTCCAGATTGTCCCAAAATAGCATAAAATTACTATGGCAATTTGACTCAAGTTAATTAATCAAACCAAATTTATTTCCACATTGTGAATCCACCTGCCTGTACGCTTAGACAGTACATTTTTAATCTTATAAATTTCTTCTTAAAATCTAGGAAAAGCCTTACATGAATAGTTGTTCACCTTTTTAAGAGGTCTATAGTAATGTTTAGAATGTGCATTTATCTCTTAACTTACTGTTGTTGACAATTTCTATTATTATCACAATGATATCAATGCGTAAAGCCTTTTTCCAAGAATTAACTCATTACATCATCACGCCCCCAGAAATGTGAATGATGATTCAGTCAGTTGAACATGTTTTCCATATAATGCCACGCAGTCAAGTGGCATTTTACACGTTTGAACAACACGCATGTTAAACAATCAGACTGGAAATCTCAAACGTCCTCCTCATAATAAATTATTCCCCGTGGAACCAGTTAGACAAACTTCACATTTAGGCTTTGATTGCTCAGAACTGTCAATGGAAAGTTTGCAGAGGAGAACTAATGACAGGCTTGTGCAAACAGTAACATCCTGTCTTTGTTGTACTGGGTTATTTCTGGCACTCAAAGATGAGCTTTTTACTGGTAAGTGGAGAGAAAAAAAAAAGTGAGGTTGTCGGGGAAAGATCTGAGAATAACGAAGTGAAGGGACTTCAAATGTGCTTTCTATTATTAGTACACACTAATCCAAATAAGCAGAGCCACAGCCTGCTACAGTGGGAGTTTATGATGACTAACATGGTGGTCTGCATTATGCCTACAGAAATCTCACCACTTGAGGCCCTCATATTATTCATTTGAACTGGATCTTTCAGGGCAAAAAAACATCTTATATAATCTTCCCCACTTCTAATAAATACCTGGCTGTGTCACTGCGCTTCTTACAGCTTTTGAATCACAATGTTGCCTTTTAATGTTTGACATTTGTATGTCAAAAGATACAACAAGGTCTGAAAACAACTGATACAACCTATACACACACGTTACCTTTTGGATCACGCCGTTAAAGCCGTCGTTGAGTGCTGCAGCTCTTGCTAGACGGCTGAAATCGGGAGCTCCACCAACATAAAGAGACTCTTTCAGGTTAAGAGCCGTGTGCTGGTTCTGGTGAGGAAGTACAGGAAACAAACATGTAAAAGAAGCTCCAGTTAAACTTTACATCCACAGATGCTTTTTGTAATGCCAAATACTTATTTATAATGCCCAATTTAACATGTCTCCTACACAACTTCTGCAATTTGTTTAAGCGGTTTAAAGAGAAGTAGTGGTTTATGGTTTTAATTTGGTGAGTCAACTAATCTGTTTGTGTCCACGGAGCCTGAAATACGTTGCGTGCCTTTAGCGGAGATGTAGAGTGAGATTAATTCACCACATCTGCAGACATGTCACACTCAAATAGATTCTCCCATAAAGATGGATCTATCCATACTGTAGCCAGCAGGCAGTTTAACTGCACTTCCTTGCCTTTGTTCTACATCAATACATCTGATCCATTACAAAAATGTAATTGATTTCTATGTCTCTCCGAGAGATCGGACAATTATGGTCTATCTGTTTGATGTAAAAAGACTGCAAGGGAAAATCAGGAGCAGGTTGGAGCCGAGGTAAGGACAGTTCTTTACAGACAACTCTAATGAACGGATGATTACGGCAGCGACCTTTCAAACAGTTCACCGTGGAGACACATTAATCGCAATTCATTTACACAGCAGATGGCCATGAAATGCAATTCTTTCCAGCAAACCTGTGGGACAATTGCTTTGCATTAGCAAGGTGCTGCTTCTTTTGCATGGAAGAGCTGGCCCACTTCAGAGGGAAGGAATTAATGATCTTTACTTTATGTAGGGCAGTAATTACCAGAGGGCTAAAGTGGAGTTAATTGCTGGAAAAATGATGGAGGGGGCCAAATAAACATGCTTTGTGCTGAGACGTTGGCTGCTCTTTTATTTAGGTAGGGATTTAGAGAGCAGAGGGCAGTGATGCCTGGCTGAGGCCGGGGGCTGTGTCACTACACCTTGAGCAGCGTCCAACAGAGACCACGGCCAAGGCCGCTGGACCCAGCTTAGGCTGTTGCCTGTAGGCTTAGCCAAAAGTCATGGCCAGAGCACGGCCAGCTGGCTACTTCACAGCCTTTGTGTAGCTCCAACTGTGCTGCAACACTCACTCACGTTCCATGTAAAAGCTACAGATGCAAACATAACCTCTTTGTTGAGACTTCTGTTTGTGATGTTTTGAAAGTGTAACACCAATACCACAACTAACTGAGAATCTGTGGATTCATCACCTGTGCAAGATGACATATTCTACTCTTCTAAAGTGAGATTTCATGCAATGAAATGCCGTGTCATGTGGTTTCGTATCTGTTCCTGGCTGCATGCAATGACTGGTGTTTGGTGACGCTCAGTGGGTTCTGTTTGTGTTGTTATGGGCGAGTGAAGGGGTGAAAGAGTGAGTGACTTTATGATATCGTGGAGATATTTCCCCTGTTTGCAAGGAAAGTGGGAGCGGATGACAAAAAAAAACAGGCTGGCTTGGCTTGACACCTTGTCTCCTACAGTATATTTCTCCCCTCCGTGTCTTCGCTCTCACTTCGTGACAGCCACGCAGCTCTGGCGTGTTATCACCGCCTACGCCAGACTAATGAAGACATTTCTTTGTTGCTTAAAACAATGGCAGTCACAAAGATGACTACCTCCCTTCCCTCTCCTCTCCTACCCGCCCGTCCCCTTCCACCCCCACAGCAGATGGACTGAGGCGAAAGCCAAGCCGTGTTCCTTCAGAGCGTCTCTGCTTTGGTTCTGCATGTGCACGTATGAAATGAAGTTTTCTCTACACAATTGACACCCTTAAACTGTCCAGAAGCTCTGCAGAAGCACCTTTTCTCTGCTGTTGTTGCATGGAGAGATGGGGGTGAAAGGACACTGTGGACGAGTCAAATGAAATATGGTGACTGTGTCTTGTCTCATTACCTTGCGTGATTTCTTATTTCCAGACAGCGCACCATAGAGAAGAAAAAAGAAGATAGGGAGGAAGAGAGGTTATTAGGGGGAGACTAGTATGTGTGTGTGTGTGTGTGTGCCCGCACAGTGAGGCATGCAGAGGTAAGAAAGTGCACAGGTTCGTGTAGCAGACGTAATCTCACAATTGTACGCACATACACGTGCAAGCATGCACCCACACAGCCATTACCTGTATTATTATTCATAGCCAAATAATAATATATAATCGGGCGAAGGCAAAGTTAAACAAACAAAAACGAAAAAACGAAACACTAAACCCTCATGCACTTTTGCATATTTCCACCCACATACAAACACATACAGTAGCTGTGCAAGCGTGTTTGCGGAGTGAATGCAAATAAGACTCTAAGAAGGCCACGCATGGAGCAGATGGCACCATTAAGAATAGATGAAAAGGAAAACTTCATGGATGTAGACACTGGCTCATTTTCCCCTGCACCATTCATTCGCTACCTCCATTCCATGAGATGTGACGTATGCCGTATATCCATCTCTCCTAGCCGTACCTATGTGGCTTATTTAAAGCATGCACTTCATCATGGTGGCAGCCTGAGCTGTCTTTGATCTGATGAACACTCGCAGCATGCTGTATATCCACACATCTGCCTTTGATATGATGCAGAAATGCAAAACTCCCTCCTAGTTCTCAATGCAGGAGTGGAGGAGAATTAGCTGGGAGACAAACTGGATGGGGCCTCCGCACTGAGCTTCATAGCCAGAACCAGCTCATTCCTTATATCTCCCCCAACCTCCACACCACTTCGCTATTCCTTTGCTCTTCTGTTTTAATAACATTTTCTGCCTCTATTGCTGGAGTGAGACGCAATTACCGTACAGGCGGTCGGAGGAGGCGGGGGAAGAACAGGGAAGAGAGAGTGAAATAAAAAAAGAACAGCCTCGTGTCTTGTAAGGAAGATGATGGAGTTGACAGTGTGCGTGTTCATAATTACAAATTACACACATTAATCTAATTGGATGAATTACGGGTCTATCAATCTATTAGATTGTATTTATTTATAGCCCGCTATAGTGGTCTACATTTTTCTCATGCCCTCTAACGCCTCTCTCTGCCTCCACCTCCTCAGGCTGAATGTAACTGACTGGACATCACTGTTGATTTTGCTTTCGGACTGAAAGAGTAGATGTTATCACTAACATGTCGGCTAAGTGAAAGGTTGGGGAAAAAAATGAAATTACACAACAAAAAAATTAAGACAGCTTGTCAACCGGACTTCCGTTCATGATTTGCACTCTATCGAAAGCAGCAAGTCTATTCTAAGGACCAAATTCAGGTCTTGAGTCTGAGGTTGCAGCGCTAAAGTGTTGTAATATGTATGTACATATGCAAGTACATATTTATGAAGGGCTCGGTGCAGCGTGGGCCCATCGGCCATACATGCTCCCTACAGGACGAGCACAATCAGCGCCGTGTTCGCGCTGCTGCCTTACCGGGGACTCCCCTCGGACCGGGTCCTTCTTGTTCACCATGATTTCTCCTTTGCGATTGGATCGCTCCAGGTTGATGGTTTCCCACACGTTCAACCGTATCTTCTCCTTACTCCTGAAACAAGAAAAGTTCCACGTTTTTAAAGGTCACAGTGACACATTTATTGCGAGAAATACAACGTCTGACATTTTAACTGAAAAATGACAATGACCGCTAAATGTGACCACTCAGTTCCTCATTTGGTTCTGGTCGGTGTTGAACCATGTTCGACAATTTGCTGTAAACGGCATGTTCTTCACTCTGTAGCATCTTAACAACATTAAAGAATCAAATTGGCGTGGGATACAGCAAAATCAAGAACTGTTTGACATTGTACAAGTGTGAACATAACCGGAACAGTTACATTTCACTTTAAACTGTTTCAACTATTACAGTGTTATTACTGCCATCTTTTAAATGGCCAAATTTAAACTGATGTCTAATCTGAGAGGAGCATATTAAATCACATATATTTATATATATATATGTATACATACATATGTATATATGTACATATGCGTGTGACGTATTATATAATCATCCATTAGTGGCAATAAAAATCTGATTATTAAAGAGTAAAATAAAAACCCCAAGAGTTTTAATTACTCCACATTGTGTTGCATATTTTCAGCTACTTTCTCACATCACAAATCAGCTATGTCTTTCACATATTGTCCATTAATGATTTAATCAAACATCACACTGTTGTAAATAAACACTGTGTCATCACTAGATGAATATTTGATATTGTTCTCAAAGCTCAGAATGAGAGCAGAAAGCTTCAATGCATTCCAAAGTAACAGTGTTCCATTGAAGGCCATTGAGTTCTTGGAGACCCCTTCCTGGTTGTTTCTTCTGCGTTTAACTCCTCATCCTTACCTGATGACTGCAGGTCCTTTGCCCAGGTCATAACGGAACTCCAGGACGCCATCATTAAGGGCGAGAGAGATGAAGTCTCCTTTGCCATCTGTCTTCTGACCGTTGTAGAAGATCAGTCCATTGGAGTCATTGGCCATGAGAACTACGGTCATGCTGACCTTCTGACTGCAGATAAGCAAGGACGGTAAACAAATGTGCATCAATTACACATGCTATACTCACAGTAAATGAGAAAGTATAAAGACGTGTATTTGCCTCGTGCACCCTTGTGATGGTACTCATTCTGTATGGAAATTGAAGGTACTACATACTGCATGCTCAGGCTTGGCTTAACATGTTATTTGTGTAACCGTCATTATGAATTCAGTTCAGGCTCTGGGAAAGCTGCTCTGCTTTGGCACAGAACAAGCTCAGCCTCTAAAAACTACATGATATCATGTGTTCAGTAATACATACAGACTTTACTGCATGGGTTTCAGGGACACGTGGGACTTACTGCAAATCGTGCCCGTAGAGATGTAGCCCCTTGAGCTCCAGGTAAGAGTCTCCACTGAACAGGGGCATGTAAGCCCCTCTCCTCTCAATCACTGGAAAACAAAAACGCAGTGCTCATCATCAGGTTGGTCTTTGTTGTTGATAAATCATCGTCAGTGCATCATCATCAGTACATCATCGTCAGTACATCTTCGAGGGAAAGAATTCTGACAAAATAATCAAATCCTTAATGTGTGACTGATTACACAGTGCAAGAAAGAATGTGGGCTTTAATGCCACAGCAGCCACCCAGGAAATAAAGTACTCTTTGTATTTTGACATTCTCTTTTTTTTCAAATTTCGACTTTGTGACAATTCTGCGTCTGGATGTTCTGTTTCTGGCTGTCTGGAACGTTAGGACAGGCACTGTGCCATCACCATGAAAAGTGAAGGACATAAAAAAGACGGTGATTCTTTAAGTGTCACCTAGGGGTACGTCTTATTTTCAAAAACTACTGTCACTCAGAATATGCACTCATACTCCAGTGTTGTGCTGTAATGGATTCAGACTATGTATTCAGAATACAGGAATACAGTTTCGGTATTCAGTCCAGAATAGCCACATTTAAAAACAAACCTATTCGCGATACAGTTAGTACAGTTACAGTTCATTTTCACTCATTAGTCACACACAAAACACACACCTGGAGGTATGAACACAACTAGCAAGTCTCTAGTAGACCTGACCTGGCTGCATATTGCAGCTGTTATTCAAACTACATGGAGTATAAAGTGGAATGAAAAAAGTATCCAAGAGTATCTGCGTGAATGAACTAATACGACTTAATAAGGGGTTGTCACTTTCCTGTTGTGATCATCACAGCATATTGATGTCCCCTTATTATATTTTGATAAGCATGGCTGTGAGTGGTGTGGAGTCTTAGTTGCCTCCATTGCAGTCCTGATAGCTTCAGTTTATTATGAATGAACAATAAAGAGCGATAGTTTACTCTTACACTCTTTACTCTCTACTTTGCCAATCCATTCCTGTCATCATTCAGTACACATGCAATAGAAAAAGTAATAATAGAGCAGCAGTAAAAGAGACTGACAATCTTTGACAATCTCTAACATGAAGGTAGCAACACAGAATGTTCACATTTTGAGGTAATCAGAATGTTTTCTGAATGGTATGTTTGTGGAGTGAAGTATCTCAATATGATATTGATTACATTTAAGACTGGACTGAATAATTTTTCCAAGTATTCAGCCCAGCAATCACAAAAGCACGTATGCACTTTAATACACACAAACACACACAGACAGACAAACATACATACCTATGTATCTGACAAAAAAACAAAACTTTCATTTCTAATCAACCAGGATTAGCTGAGTCAGCATGGAAAAGGCAGCCTGAGATGAGCAATCTAATTGGCTATTGTGCAGATGACTGCTAATGATGATGAGCTACACCACGGAACAGAGGAGAGAAGAGTCGAGCAGGCACAACACGGAGTTGTGCACTAACCTACCCTCTTTTATGAACAGAGATGCTCAGCTTTTAGTTTCTGCTGGGCGACTTTGGAGGGAGCTTTCTCTCTCTCTTACTAGGAGTTCAAGCTGCGAGCAACATGATCAATAAATCATCAGGGGTGCAGTCTTCCCCTGAGCGGAGCGATCAGGGAAACTCAGATAATGTAGGGAGGGTTGAACAAGAAAAGTTGAAGTTGAACTTTTTGACCGTCGTGCTTGACTCAAACACCTCTGAGACGAACACATCACTGAGTTTGATGGTAAGCTCTTAGGTGATTATCATTAAATTTGATTTAGGCTACTTAATTAGTCCATGCTGTAAAGCTATGCTAAGTCATCAAAATAATGAATACATGATGAGGCTGTTAAAAAACATTTACACAGTACAATCAAGGGGCTTGTTTACAACACAAACACTGCAAATATGACTGAACAGTTGATACAGTGGATAATCAAGTGACAATCAAGACTTATTTACACATTTGAATTTCCCAAGACTATCTTGACAATTCCACCTCTGCCTGTTAAATAGCTAAATAGAGAGCACACAAACTCAAAATCTCTTGAAATTAGAGTCGAACGGCCATCTGCTATTTTTGCAAGTTTTAACAAACTTAAATTGCAAACTCAGCCGAACACCAGCACCTCAGAGAAGATAGACCCTTGCTGCAAGAGCCTACCGTCAAGGCCTGTTTGTTACTGGCCACGGAAAAAAGTTTGTGGGATCTCCAGAATCATCGCTGTCTGAAAGCCGCTGAACCAAGACAGTGCTACAGTGAGGTGAACCCAAGGCTGAGCATCGTGAACCGGAACACCCACTGAGACGATCCGGTCCCCGCAGGCAAAAGATCAGCAAAAGTAAGGCGCAGACTCTCCGCTGATACCATCGGGCAGAGGTTTCTCTACATTTCTAAAAGTTGATTTTAGAACATTAATTGAACTTCATGTACTTCTCTGTTGCCATTCAAGATTCTCTTAACTCATTCGTTCAGTTCTGAAGTCCCATCATGTCAATCACTGTCCATCATCCATCCATCATCATTTATTCATATGTTGTAAGTAGCTGTAAATAAACGTCAATGTCTGTGAATATTTGGTCCACTAGTACTCAAAATCAATGTAACTCAGACTCAGATAATAAGACTGATTTAATAAATAATTTAATTGATAAATTATCTCCCTCAAACGAGAGCGGTGCCCCTTTTTACGGGTGCAAATTCTGTCGCGTCGTTAACGCTACATTAATTACTCTCATTATTGACATTATGAGCTGCTCTTTTTTTCTGCACTCATCTTCTTAGCGCAGTGTTTGTGAGTGTGTGTCCCTGGAAAACTACATTTGTTTATGTTAATATACGTACATAACAAAGAGGATTATTGAGTATTAATATAACACTTCCCTTAAACAATTCAGATATCAAAGAAAAAGCTTTGTTTCCAACTTGCGATCACCCTTCCTCTTTTGACATTCACATACGTGCATTACCATCACGCTCATATTATTCCTTTGATTATACCATTGAAATGTTAATCTGTGACATGAGAACAAACAGCAGCAATGGTTGAGAAAACCCATAAGGTCAACTAACTGAAGCAGCAAATAGCAAACGGGAACAAGTCACAATATACGGTGGCAAAGTCACTGACTGCGAAACAAACTGAAAACAACCCCTGCAGTTAGCGATCCGGCTTTCATCAGTGAATTGTAATGATTTACGCTATCACAGGATAAAAGCACAGAGAAAAGTAGGCCATTCGATACTACAGGAATACCCTTGAGAAAAGTCCTTGATGGTGAGTATTATAGCACGGAGCTGCATCGAAACCACAGCTCAGCATAAGACACACTCACACATTTAGATCTACGCATACACCTCATATTACAACTGGCTCACCTTCAGGCTTCCGATGAGTGGGCACTCAGCTACCTGTCTTTTTAAGCGCTCTGCGTGTTGCTCTCTGAGGGTTTGTCTGGCTGGCTGCTGCCTTATCTGTGAGCTCCTGTCTGGGTCTGACACTTTGCCTGACTGACGCTCCCATTAATCATCGTGGGCAAGAAGGACTGATGCGATTAGTCATCTCATTGATTTCGGTGGAAAAGAGGAGACTTTTGGAATGGGAGACGTTCTTGCTCACACGGTATCGATTTTGATTCACCTCCGTTTATTATAATCACCTACTAACTGGGGCTCGGGTCTTGGAACCTGGAAAGAGGCTATACCAGTCTTTTTTATACGGCGTACTCTTCCGTTAGAGCTGTGCATGCTAATGTATTCCCTTTCATTTGAACATAATCTCTCATACAAACGTGCATGAAAACATCCGTAAAGACGGAGGGGAAAATTAA
>OMNV01006582.1:72478-84830 GCA_900303265.1 Brotula barbata
GGTTTGGGGGGATGGGGGGGGTTTCAGTATGTAATGTTGCCAAAAGTGCTAATGATAAACTTCAAACACAGCTCAGCTCTGGCATGTTCCCCAGCCACGGGCCGTTGCTGTCATGTGCCACTAAGTAGCAGCAAGCACGTTTGAACACCTGTGGGCGGGTGGGGAAGGAGGGACGGAGGGACTCGAGGCAGGCTACCCGCTAACAAGCTTAGCCATGCCGATGCAGCGAATGGCCCGACGGGGTCAATCATCTGCCTCAGTTCAGTAGCCCACAACACCCTCCCTCCCTACCCCCTCAAGGCTCAGGCCTCCATTTCTTTCCGTGTTTGATCTTCCTTTTCGATTCAGGATAGATGGAAATGTCACAGGGCAGAAAGAAAATGTGAGGAAAAAAATGTGAGGAAAAAAGAACATTCCGCCCAGCTGACTCCAGACCAAAACACTGGTGCTTGCTGATAAGCACCAGAGAGACTAATTCAGGCGAGAAGTGATGGAGAATGGATTTACACACAGGGGTAAATACAACCGTGGTGTTCAGCGAAACCTGTTTTCCTTCAAAGTGCAATCCGTTGAGCTGGTTTGTAGAGAGCAACCCTTTTGCTTCCTTTCACAAACACATGAAATCCATGACAAATGTTATATTTTTACACACTATAAGGGTAAATACCTGTCTCGCAGTGCCTGCCCTCACGTCCCATGGGGCACTCGCACTTGTAGCCTCCCTCGGGCTGAACCTGGCACTGGGAGGATGGGTGACAATTGCTGGGCTCGCACGGATCACGGACGTCGGCGCAAGTCGGGCCTAGAGACACACAGACACAAATCGGCCATGAGAAAAATGGACAAAGAAGCTGGACGCTATTCCAGGGATCCCTGCTGCTCTTTCTCTATCGTACTGTGTGAGGGGAAGGAGGGAGCGGCATTGGAGGATTTCCACTGTAATAGAGGTCATTTTCTAATAGGATTTGGAATTATTACATGTCAAGATTAAACAGCGGAGAGCCACCTCACCATGTGGCCATGTTTCTGGGCCAAGGCTGAGTATGGGAGAGGCTCTGGAGCGTCTGAAGGATGATGGCTTTGCCCTCTGCCACAGCCAATCTGAACTCACACACCATTACTTTATCAGTCAGAGCTCGTGGTAAGGGGAGCATTTTAATGAAGCCCCTCCCCGCTGAGCTCACAGGGCTCCTCTTGTTCATGCTTCACGTTCGTGAGCTGGTGTTCCATCCCTCTCTTACCTCTTCCCTACCGCAGCCCTTTTTCAATTTCACTGTCTTTAACTGACTTTTTAACGGCCCCGCTCTCCTCTCTTACTCATCCCTTTTTAAACATCTTGTCCCTCTCTCTCTTCCTATTTGTGAAATGCACCCCCTCTAAGACTTGGCCACAACTTAAATTGACGCGATGACAGAATTAAATTGAAGGCATGTCTCCAGGCAATGGTCCAAGTCTCATTATCACCATCCATATTAAAGCATGCTGCCAACACAGCATTGATCACAGCAATAACGCCTCACAGCAGAAGTTAATATTCGCTTGTGCTCACGATTCACATTGACAACAAAACATAACAGCATCTGTTTTATGAAAGGCAATTATAATGTAAAGCCACACTTTTTAAATTCAAGGGAGATGGGTCTTAAACCTCGGTTGCCTGGCTGAGAGGTGGTTTCTTTAACTGCTGCCTAGTCCAGTGTGAATATAAAGTTTTCAAGCATAAAAGTTAACACTGACACTTCTTTGGTTGTGGGTATGAAACTTTCTGGACTACAACCATGCTCGCCCTGATGATGTCCAAACTCTTAGCTACAGTACATTCTCTCAATGTTGCTTATTAGTTGGCACTGCTGAGGGTGGAAAGGGGAGAAACGGATGTGGAAGCAAGGACAGGCCAAAGGCAGTTTTTATGTTTTCTCTACTGCAGCAACATTTAAGCTCCCGTTTCTGTACACACAGCTTAAATAGTGCGAGATACAGGATTTATGAGCTTGTCATAACCACAGCAAGTCCCAGCGCAAAAGGCAAAGGCTTTGCTGTAACTTCAACCACTATCAAATCTGTATATCACACGGATATACAAAATTACAGTATACATACTTTACTGATTGCACTTGTTTGTCTCTGCTCACGCTAATTATGATCCAGGGTTTGTGGTTTCTGAACACAGGTGTTGCTTTAATCCCATTTCTGATAAACAGCTTTGATACCTGCTTAGTTGGCAGTTCTGCTTTGAGTCCAGGCTGCTCATTCTATAGACTAACTACTGG
This sequence comes from Brotula barbata, assembly GCA_900303265.1. Lineage (NCBI taxonomy): Eukaryota > Metazoa > Chordata > Actinopteri > Ophidiiformes > Ophidiidae > Brotula > Brotula barbata. The sequence continues at coordinate 74,749 of OMNV01006582.1, forward strand.
CTAATTAACACATTTAGCTTTTGACTACACAAGCAGGATTCCCACTATGGTTTGCAGTAAATATACAATTTTAGTGTAAGTGTGAAAGGGCTGAAAACACACTTTTTATGTAAAAGCTAACATCTAATGCCTTGAATGTGTGAAACAACTCGTCCTACTCCTGTAGCATTTCTAATAATTCCTTTAAACTAAAAATTGTCTTTCCCCAGATTTGCAGATTAACAGTTGACCTAGACCAGTATCTCTACCAGCATCTTACCCCAGAAGCCTTGGGGGCATATGCAGTGGAACATCTCGGCCTCTTTGCCCAGGCAAACTGCACCGTTCTTGCAGGGGTTGGGCTCGCAGGGGTTGTTGCCACATTCTCCAACGCCGCTGCCATACAGACTGTCGCCCTCGGTCGCCTGCAGACTAAGCACCCGGTTGTTGACATCCAGCAGGCGTATGCAGCCCATCAGACCTGTGGCCACCCCTGTTCTTTCCCTCACGCTGAATGAGAAAAAGAGAGAAATTTTCTATTCACTGCTGGACTCAAAAGGTGGCACTTCCATTTTACAAAAGTAGGATGAAAAAGGAAGTGTCACAATCAATTATTCCTAAGGTGGTGGCTGCATTTGGACAATGCACAGTGTCAATGTCACCAGCACTAGAATGAATATAAAATGCTGAATGTTATCGTTCAGTCGATTGCATATTATGTAATCATTTACGCAGATTTCTACGAGCAACATATAAAGGACGGTCTTACTCCTGCTTGATGTCCTCGGGCACTCCTCCGATGAACAGGTTAGTGTCAAGGTTTAGGCCGTCAGTGCCACGGGGACTCTCGCCCTCCACATGCGGCTCATTGTCCACGCTGAGCATTGCGTTCCGCCGGTTCCGTGTCACTACCAGCTGATGCCAGCGGCCCTGCTTAATCAGTACGTTGCTGATGACAGTGCTGGTGCCCGAGCCTGTGTTGAACCTGAGAGGGTTTGGAGGAGAAACAAAGGAAGTTAGAAATCAATTTGTTCTGGTAACAAAAATCTACTTTCTCAGCAATCATTTCATGCCTGCACACATCTGCTTGAGGAGGCTCCCCCCACCCCACACAACATTTTTTATTTTTATCTTATTTATTTGTGTTTGAAGACTTGAGCTCAGCAACAGAGAAAAGGATAGAAGACAAAGGGAATATTTCTGATTTGCGATTCCAAACTATGTAATTGAAATTTAGGCAAAAGAACTATCATCCTTCTTTTTAAATGAGCCTTTCATCTAAAGGTTTGAGAAAGACATTTTTCATAGAAAAGAACTGTCATGTACGTGCACCCACACATATGGTAACATTAGCACAACCTGAGAGCAATTATCCACCACAAATAATGAATTCTTCTCCCCATGTCTTAGATTTGTAGAGCTGTGGGTGGTAATCTCACTGCTGTATTTCAGGAACTGAGGCAGTTCATTTTAAAGCACCGATGACTAATGAGCTCCCTTAGTTTGCTATTGATTTCACTGTGAATGGGAACTAATAATGTAACCTGGCGAGGTTATGTGCAAACTGAAAGGGTCAGGCTCGAACACAAGTCCTCACAGAAAAGAGAGCTGATGGTCTTTTGATGATTGAATGACACACTTTGTGCAGACTGGATAATTACTTCATTGCATTCCACATCTCTTCTAACGCTGCTGCCTTAGTTTTAGTGTTTTCAAATATACTATGTTATTGAGGGCAGAGAAATGAATGCAATGGCTCTGCAAGATTATAGAATACTGAGAAATTCAGATGCAGAGATTTAGAAAAGATGACTTCTCAAGACCTTATTGTTATTTTTACCGAGCAAAGGTTAGCAATTTTTTTCCAAAGTAAGCACGAGAAACTTCTGTTCCGCTTTCGCAGTGGAGATTACTTTTCCATATTCCACATTTGGAGCTGGACTTAAAATTAACAGTAAAATAACAACAATAATAATAGATAATAACAAAAGATGATAATAATGTTCAGAAATTATTGTACACAACAAAGGCCATTACATCACTGAGTAAACCAGCTAGACATGGCGGGCTGCTATGCATAAACTGAGGCCAAGCTTATCACTCTGAAGTTGGCAAATTGCAGGTCATGTTTTCAATTATTTTGAAACAACTGTGACTGTGGTTTTGTTTTGCTGGCCATACATCACTGAGCATGCACATGGACAGTTATCCTATCTCCCCCACTTTGATAGTGTATTTCTATGTTCCCTCATCTTTTTAGAATTTAACATCTTTGAGAAGTGACATGAAGTCCTAAGCCCTGGATTTGGTGCTGCCATTTAGGCCTATACATTGTCAGAAAAATGGATTTAACAATAATAAAAGCATTAAAAAGCATTGATTGATCTAGTCTCATTTACACTGTATGTACAAGTGACCCAATTCTGATTTAATGGTGCACACATGGCAGATGGAAGATTATTCGGGGCCACTTTCCTACTATATGTGGAAATAAACAAGTGAAATAAATATATTAGATATCTGCCAATGTGAGTGCCATCTATATGCAGATCAGAAATCCCAGACAATTCCACTCAGGTGTCAAAAAATGTGGCACACACCCAAGCTGCCACAGACCTCTTTCTGCGATTTATCATTGGATACCCTCAAAGATGATTCAGAAAGCAACAGCTTGTATAATTGTTCCTGATTCGCTGGCGTCCATTGCAGCGTTTTGTTTATCCCATCTAACAAAATTTAATTTGCACATGCAGATTGGATCAAATAAACACAGGTTAGCAGAAATGAAAAATAAAATAAAATTCTAAAAAACACAAAAATTGAAATGGGCATCTAGACCTGCAGTGTAAATGTAACATAGGATAATTACATATAGATAACAGATGAATGGATGTAACCACCATTTTTACCCACTTGCATCATTAAAATAACAACACTCACCTAAGCTCCACCTTGCCATTAACCAGAGCCAGTGAAATGAAATCCTTCTTGCCTTCCTGGCCATTGTAGAGCAGGAGACCCGTAAGCTCGCTTGCCCTGAACTCCATGGCGATGCGGACCGTGTGATAGGCGCTCATGGTGATGAAGGCCAAGTAGGACTTTCCTCCAAATGATGGAATAAAGTACTTAATCACTGTGGAAGGATTTAAACAACAAGTAGATTGTATTATTAGGATTGATGGCATAATAGGCACATAATGTGCATAATTACGTGTGACCATGTGGCTGTGTTAACGTTATTTGATGACAGAATAACAAGCCCTCAGTTTATTGCAGGAGTGATGTTTTTTTTCTGAAATGGCTGATGAGTTTATCAAAAGGAGAAGGTCAGAGAAGAGGCGGCACTAAGCTTTTCACCCACACCAAGGCTCTCCTCCCTCGCCTGCTCTAACACACACACAAACAAAATCTACCACTCAACAATTATGATCATTAGCATCCTTTTTCTCCCCCAAGGCTGCTTTTCTCTCTGTCCATCTGTCTCTGTCTGTCTTGCACAGGAAAATGGCAGCTGATGAGCTCCCTCTTTTCTAATGACTGCAGTGATCTAGGGGAGGCTGGCATGCAGGTCTGCACAAATGCATGAACAACTTCATTTAGCCACTCATAAACTCATAAACACACACTGATTCTCACCAGCTAATCCTCATCACGGCAATTTGTATCAATTATCACAAGATGCAGCTGTGTGAGATTCTGCATCTTCCTCCCCAATCAGAATTGGGTGGAGTAAAAAAGGAATATTCTCAAGCAGTTCTCAATGAGTGTGGTTCTCACAGTGGTGCTGATTGGATCATGTGTTGCCATTTGTGAATGTCTCAGTGGCAATTCACTTTTGAGGTGTTGAACCTGTCTGAGCACGGCAACAGTGGAGCTGTTGTGTCTGACTCAATCAAAACTCTTTGTTCAGATGTTCTAGTTTACAACTGACGTTCCTGCTCCACAGCACTGATTGCCTTTGCTTAGTTAGAGGCTGCTGTAAATTTTTACGCAATAAATGAACATCTGTGACACAGTAACATTTAATTTACATATTCACGTGCTAACTGAAAGTCATTACTCACGTTAGTACTTAGGGTGACGCTTTGCGAGGCTGCTATCAAACAACTCTGATCAGCAGATGGAAGGTATTTTATTGTTGCTGCTTAAAAAAACCCAAGAGATTCCCTGTTGACTATTTGAGGTTTTTTTTAAAATATATAAATGGTGTGCTGCTGCCGATAAAATTGATAAAAACTCTTGAGGATGTGGATTTTAAAAATGGTAAAAAGCACATGATGCTACCAATTATCTAGATTCATTTTGTCTTGACCCCAAACAAAAGTTCCAGAAATTTATGAATCAGAGTACATGAGTTAAATTCCTCTGATCCCTTGGTTACATTTTTTGGGCTGCTGCAATATCAAAGATGCTCTGCTTTTATTTTTGAAGTGGAGCAAAATGTTGTTTTGAGATCTGTTGATGTGGTTGGGGCTGCAGGTGATGCAGGTATCTGAGTTTGAGTGGAGCTCTGTGTGACTGAGGTGGTGGTGATGGAACAGAAATGAAAAATGTCTTGGCTACTCTCGGTGCATGTGGGATTCCACAGCTTTGATTGCCATTGTTGCAAAGTGGCCACCAGACCTCATAGTCAGTGCCTTTAACAGGTTTCCACCACGGCAACAAATGAGGGTTATTCAAGCAGTTTTCATTAAATTGCTCTTTCCCTGATACTGAAACACAAAACATGAACATAAAACATTTTAAGGATGTGCTGAGACCTTGTTTGGTGTTTCATTGAAATTCTGATGAAAACCTTTGAATATTAACAAAGCAAAAACCATGTAATAACTGAAACAACCAGGCTCACCCTTTTCACATACGGAGCCTCCTCGTCCGGCAGGGCACTTGCAGCTAAACTCAGCCCCTTCTGCCTCACAGGTTCCTCCGTGGAGGCAAGGCTGGGACTCACAGGGCCTCTGGGGCTTGTGGGGAAACCTGCTCCTGGCATGGGCGGTGGTGGTGGCTGGAAGCATTGTGGTTGTGATAAAGGTTGTGGTGGTGGTGGGGAGCGGTGTGGTGAGCGGCACTGAGGTCGTTGTGCTTCGTCTTGTGTTGAACGGCCGGCGGGTGGTGCCAGGTGGACGGCGAGTGACATAGGGTGTGGTTGGAGGAGTCCTGGTGGTGGTGGTGGTTGGGATGGGCGTGGTGATTGAAGCGGTGGTGGTGGTGGTTGTGGTGAAGTAAGGGCTGGAGGAGAGGCCTATAAGTAAAGGCGTGGAGAGAATGTCAGAAGAAGAAAAAGAAAAAGAAAAAGTTACCTGGCCGAAAAAAAACCCTTTGATAAAACACCTCATGAATAACTTAAAACCTCTTTTCATTTTATTAATCCCTGCACTCTCCTGTTAAGTCCACAATGTATTACCATAATCGGTGAAGCGGATATTCTGATCCTCCGGCTTCTTCACAGCAATGCTGGTCTCTTTGGAGGCCTTTAGCTGTTTCAGTAGGGCTCCTCCGATGTCATCCACCGAGTATCTTGTATCTGAAATAAACCAGAGGAACAACCACTCAGCACGAAGCCCCTGAAGAGCTCTCCAAACAAAACTCAGGACTCAGACTTTCTCCATGGTGGAGACAGGGAGGGGGTGAGCTGTACAATGGATATATCAGAGAGCCCCGTATATGACAGGCAGGACATCTCACAGGACCACTTGTCCTCCACCCGCCACTTGCCCGGCTTTTTTTCCAGATGAATCACTCTCATAACGTTCGTTGCAGATGTTCGCTTTACTAGCCATGGAGGATCGCTGCTTAACTGCACCCGTTGCACCATATGAAGGGTATGAAGGATGTTAAACGGCACTCATAAAAAGAAAATGATAAAAAAAAAAACATGGAGGAGGAAGGTGGTTGGTGTATAGTGCAAAGGAGTGTAACTGTAGAGGTGAGAGGCGCTGAAATGGAGCACAAGGGGAGATGGGGGACACTTAAGGAACTTTTGCAGGCTCTTATGAGGTACAGAACACCACTCAGAACAACTGGGAAGAAATAAAAATGTGATGTTTTCCACATTGTGGCAATATCTTGCAAGCCTCAAGGGATTAAATTGGTTAAGCAAGACAAAGAAAACAGAAAACAAAGAAAAACTTAAATGACTTAATAATATTAAAAAAAATATACAACAACATTGAAATGATTCTGCTGCTAATTGAATTTTCACATCCCACCTTTTGAAAAGTTTCTCACCTGGTTTGAAGTGGGCCTCCACATGAGCCAAGATGGAGTTGCTGGGTGCAAGGTTACGGACACGGACCCTCATGAAGTCCTTCCTCACCTCTGATTTCCTGAACAACTCGTTGAGCTGAAAGAGGGTAGACAGAGACAAAGGGAGAGAGCGAGAGGAGGGGAGAATGGACCGAAAGAACACATGACAAATGAGTCTAGTAATGAGCACTCTGCTACCACAGTTGTGAGTCCAATTTCAGCAGACTGTACTCTATCTCCTAGGAAGAAAGATTGGCTCTAAAATTGCAGAAAGGAAAGCTATTGGGCGTGGGTGCACAAATTGACATTTAGCTGCAGACTTGGCATTAATTATGGGAACAGGTTTTCTTGAGGAGGTACGATAAATGTCGTGCTTCCCGAGATATGTGCAACTGATTGGTTTTGCTTCCGATGCACCCAGTTATGTGTGTTTTGTAATGGCCAACAGGGCTCTGTAAATGCCTTTTTTAAGGACTATACTGATATGAATGAAGCTGCTGCTGAAACTGGACAGGAATCTTAAAATTGCTTATTCTTTTCAGTTTTTCCAACTCTGTCTTGTTTTGCAAGGTAATCCTTCTCCTGAATGGCACTGATTGTTTATACAGTATGCATTCAGCGGGAATCTCCTTAAGGCCCCTTCACATAGGACACAGTGTGCGCTGCAAGGTACAGAGCACAGCGGGTGCCATGCTACGATGTTGAAACACACCTGATATGCCTATATGATTGGTTAAGTGTTTCCATGAGAGGGCTTTCCTCCCGAGTTCTCCATACGACCAGAGACTTCGTACTGTTCAGCAATCTCCGAAACACACAATTTTACTTCCCCATTGTGCTATCAATTGGCAGCTGTAAAATCAGCTTCTGTCCTGGCTGGTTACTTTGTTTCTATTGGCTGCGCCCAACTACGTCACTGAGCGCGGCAGTGAGAGTTCAACCAACCGAATGTTGAACTTTGGGCACTGCGCTCTGCGGGGCTTGCCACTTTACTGGATGCAGCAGAAATTTGCTGCTAACACTGTTCTGGTTAGTTTTCCTTAGCAATGTCTAATGACTAATATGAATAAATAAAGGTTGATGATGACCTAGAATCTATGACTAAACCTAGACTTTATGAAATTATGAAACCCAATATGTGTCCAAGACACATATTTTCGTTTCAGTCTACACACACGATGATTCCTCAAAGGAAAATACTCCACTTCAAGGTCATCTCCACGAGGACCGGAGTCACTGACTCTAAAGCCAACCCAGTTCCACAAAGTTACTTTAATTTCCCCTGATCATTTGACATTTGGATTTAACATATTTATTCAGCTGGAACTGTTATGGTTTGGGAATGGTGGTGTGATGACAAGTTCGACAGTTCAAAAACTCAAAAGCTACTTAGAGATTATAATGGGTTGCTGTGGCATACTCAAACATAAACAATGGATAGACAAGGGCAGAAATCTCCTTCTCCGTCTCTGTCTCATTTATCTACTATTTGTTAGTTCTTGCTGAACAGGTAAAGAGACGTGCTGAGTTAATGGTACCTGTGTAAGTGTGTTTGTGTGTTTACTGTCACGTACATGTGTTTCTACAGAATGTTTGTTCCATTTTAAAATATTTGTGTGTGTGTGTGTGTGTGTGTGGGTCCTATCAAGAAACACATCCAAGTGTTGCAGTATTAACGAGGAAAACACACAAAGACACAAATTGCTGTGAGCCTGTGTCCCAGCGGGGGATGGTGACACCAATTCAACAGCTGCTAAACGTGTACTGTGTACACATACACATTTCATCTGAGGAGCAAGGCCCTGGCCTGACAAGAGATATATTTGTTCAAAGGTCTGTGCTCCGGAGAGAAAAGGAAGTGTGCTCAAAGTGGACCAGGCTGAGCACACAAGGCCAAACTGTGATTACTGAAAAAACAAAGCTCTGGTGAAGCAGAACCATTGACGTCAGCGCTTCTTAACTCTGGTTCCTGGTGGGGGTCATAACACTGCACATGGGCTAAATTAGATGTTTTCATTGGTACTTGAACCTGGAACAGGCATAGCAGCCTGCAAAGGAGATCCGCACAAATAATAAACTATTAAGTGCTTACAAATGAGAGTCCTAACAACAAATGGCTGTAACCAGAATCCATCCAAAGCAGAGATTGAAAAAGGTGCCAAGGGAAAAAATGACGTCTTTGCACAGCTCTAAAGACAGCTGTTCGTATTTTACAGGGCAGCCCAATTTAAAGTTTGTGCTAACTCAAACTTAAAGCTTATGTGCGGAGCTGAGCACCATCCAAATTCTCTTGGAGGTTAGACTTAATTATCAGCAGCATACATTGTATACTTCAGAAGAAAATTCTTATCTTAATTAGTAAATTACTTTGATGTAAAATTTTTAATAATTATCAAAATTAAAAGATGTGGGAGTTGAGGCCAAATCCATCTGATTACTTTGATCCACAGTACAGTGAATCCACACAGTAGACTTTGGCAAAGCACCAAACTTGCATTGCAGCATATGCCATACGAGGAATCATGCAGGCAAACATAAAGTTTGACCATATAACCCTTTTATTAAGAAGCAAATATCACCCAGGCATTGCTATCTTCCTCAGATATGACATGTTCCTCTCCGCATGAATTTTTATCATTGTTATTTTTCGATCAGATATCAGCCCAGAAAGATCACTCCGCCGTGGTGAGGAATATTACTCGGTGTGTAAAAGGTGCCCGGAGAAGTGGAGAGAATTTCATTAGTCTGGCTCTCGGTGGAGAATATCGGCATCTCGTGATAGTCCAAATGTTGTTCAGAGCCTTTTCCCGTTCAAAAAAAAAAAACATTGCTAGAAGAATGCATATGCTCCTCTGGTACTTACAGCGCTCTCAATGCTGCGGGCTGTCTCTCCAAACAGCTCTGATTTCGGATCTTCCATCTCAGGAGTGTAGAAAATCTCCTGGCCCTCCAACTGGTCCAAGTGCATGAAGCCAAGGAACCTCATGGTGGCTGCAGAGAGATGTTGAGGAAAGATTGCATGATACATAAAACTAGTCTGAAAAGGAAACATCGAAACCCAAGCTTTCCTCTACCATTCAAATCCCGTTCCCTTGTTTTGGGGTTGTGCCAGTCTTGGGTTAGTGATGGATTGAGTGTTTGTGTGTGACGAAGGGAGGTTAGTGAGTTTGTCATTGATTTGTGTGGGGAGGTTTTGTCTTTTAAAGAGGACATAGAGGTGGAGGTGGTTGTGGATGCCGTGGATTGTGAGACGTGGAAGAAGACAGAAAGATTTGCGGAGAATTGAAGAAAAAGATCAAAGTAAGGAAGGATAGTTTGAAAAATGGACCAGGTTTTACCAGACAGAGACTCGTCCCAAAAGTTGGCTGAAGCAGGGAGGGCTGAGTAAAAAGACAACAAGTTAGACACACAAATACAGGAGGAATAAGATCACACACACACACACAGACAAACACACACATACAGAGGGACAGACAGGCACTCTGGAAAGTGCCTTCTTCAGCAGAGAGAGGCTCCCTCTGCAACCTTGGAGGGTTATGTTGTCCAACATCTATCAACTCTCTATATGCTTTTTTTCACACTGCTGCAAGGTATAGAGGGCTTTAAATGATGCTGAAGGTAGAGATATACTATATGTGTGTGTGTGTGTGTGTGCGCACGCGCGCTGACGCTGGGGTTTCATGCTGCTTGTAATCAGCTGAACAAATTGCCCAAATCAATCATGGCTGGCAACGCCAGGAAGGAACGAGAAGACCACTTGTATGATTATCGTGAAAGATAACCATAAGTGTCTCCTTAATGCCGCCTGACCAGTGACTGACACAGCCTGGTTAAAACTGCATGAAACGAGGCGCCAC
>OMNV01006590.1:6610-48906 GCA_900303265.1 Brotula barbata
ATACATTCTAATTTGTCAATAACCCATAATTTTTTCTTTCTTTCTTTCTTTCTTTCTTTCTTTCTTTCTTTCTGTCTGCCCACAGCTAAGGATCGGCAGGCCTCACATCAGGACATCCTTGGACGTCTGAGACGTACTGCAGTAATCAAATAAATTATTAATGATTAAACTTGAGCTCACAGCTCAAGCTGTTTTCAAATTATTTGTAGCTGCTTGTTTAATGTATTTACATGTACGTTTAAGATATGTAGTTATCCTTCAAACTGAAAACACAAAGATAGAATCAGAGCTAGAGTTAGAATTATGCTATGTTTGCTATGACACACTTAAGGTGATACACTTTGTTTTGAATACTGTTCTACTAAAGTGCACTAATACTATACTAATAATAAAGTGCTGGTGTACAATGTTTTTTTGTAAAAGTAAAAAATTAAGATTCATATAATTATTTGCAATCTTCACATTTTTTGAGATAGACAGATAGATCGACAGACAGACAGACAGACAGACACATAGATGGTGCTAAAGCACATGCCAGGAGTGCAGGTTGGATTGTCTTCCTCTCTCTCTCAGCCAGGTTGGTTGGTTGGTTAATTGATTGACTGGTTAGTTAGAGTGCCAGTTATTGGAACTATACAGTTATAGGTCCACAGCTCTAACTTCCCATTAAGTGAAACTTATGGACACAATTGCCATGGATGGATTGATGAAAGACACATGATATGCTTTGGAAAGAAGGATTTCTCGTTAGTTTAAATAATTTGAAGCTGGGGTCGAGTGTATGATTGGGAGGACTTCCTGTTGGCAGGAGAATGACAGAAATGTGGGACCCCCCCCCTCCCCAAAATTTGTGTGGCAATAAACAAACTCAATCATTGTATGTTTACTCTCTATGATACATGGTGTGATCGCAAGCCAATTCCATGTCTGCCATGGTGTTGTTTCTCTTCTTAGATACTTTCCTCTAACCCATCCAATGTGGGAATCTGACTTGATAGAAGTGATATCAGGTTGATGTGTTGCATTAAATATAGATAGATAGATAGATAGATAGATAGATAGATAGATAGATAGATAGATAGATAGATAGATAGATAGATAGATAGATAGATAGAATGTGTCTGTCAGAGATTCAAAAGTTTTAATTCTGCTGATTAGTGTTGCTTGTGCTGTGGATTGGTACGTATGGTTTTGTATGGAACAGTAAGATGTTGATGAATAGAGGGAGTGAATGTATAGCAGGAAGTAAAGTGAACTGGTGAGCGGGGAAAATTTGCTCTGACGCAGCACACAAGAGGCAGACGGATTGATGCCCTCTGCTCGTTGCTGCAGCAATCAGATAAAAGCTCTGCACCAGCAGCAGCACTCAGCTGCAACACGGCCCATTAGAGATTAAAACATCACCACAAACTGGATCAGAACCCAGACCAACACCAAATGGCAGAACCCAAAAGACAAGAACACTGACCACAATCCAGACCACAGTGTACACCAGAATCCTAAAGACCACTAAGCCATTAGTGAGTAAACCACCACCACAGTCCAGACCACAACTCACACCACAAGACACACCACAACACAGACCACCATCCAGACTACAACGTCAGGCACCACAACCCAGGTTATAATCCAGTCATGTATCCCTAAATTCAAGGACCCCCAAACCACAAACACAACCCCAAACACTGCGAGGCCATTGGAGATTAGCTGGACAGCTAGGGCATTGTAGGTCCACAAATTGGGGCCAGAACCCACAAGACAGAACACCAAACACTATGATAGAATCTTTAGCCAATTAATGACGTGTGAATGCAGTGAGCAGTGTGTCTGTGTGTGCGTGTTTGTGTGTGTGCGTGTGCGTGTTCAAGTCAGTCTGTATTGATTATGTGATATATAATCAATCAGTCTGTCGGTTGTTCAGCTGAGCCAAGCACTAATGGAGGAGAGAGACACAATCAGATTAGTGTGTGTGTGTGTTTGCTCTTTTTAATGGAAGATGAAACTTGATTCACTGTGTTGCTGTGTTTTGTTTTGTTTTGTTTTTTATCTGATCTTAGTATTTAGGATTTTTAGTATTTATTTTCCAAAGTGTTTTATAGTGTTATTTTGAAGTAGAAATGTAAAAATCCAATGGAAACTTTTGGAAGAATGTAGACTTGTAGACACAAACACTATCTCACAGTTCATATTCTCATTGACTGCAATAACAAAGCCAAAATTATTGACTCATTTTAAGTATGCTAACTTGTACATGATGTGGTGTAGAAGCTTTTCAGATTGATGCAACTGCATTAACATATTTTATGCAGATGCACCACCCTAACTACAGCATACACTGCTGCTGCACCTGCTGTGCTGCATGCTGCAGTGGTGCTGCAGTAAGTCTGATTTAGTGAGGTAAATGATAAGATAAGAAAAAATGACACAGTAGTGACAAATGGTTAATAGTTATGATTTCTCCTCCAGACTTTCAATACCAAATTTCTGCTGGTCCATTAATGTGCAGAGTTGTAATTCATGTCTCACCGTTTCTCCACATTTCTGTTATCTCAGCAAACCGGAAGCAGTCAATCTTCTAACAAAATCGGAAAGACAAGAGGCTGTTTTTAGTCAAAGAAAAACATTGAAGTGGTAGAGATACTGAGTACAAAAGCAAACCTTTGTTCCTTACTTACTATAGCATCCAGAAAATGTGCTTTTTGTGGGTGGAACAGTTATTGATTGAGCTCCGTAGCTTTTGAAGATGGATTAAAATGGATTGTACTTCACTGACTCGGCACAATCTCAGCTAGATGATGGTGGTTGTTGTATATTTGCAGCCCAGCAAGGCACTCAATTATACCTGAATACATATGGCTCCTATATGAAAATTAATTTCTGGCAAGCAGCTCAAGATCGTAGAGATCCACATGCAGATTGTTATTTCCATCCAAACCAGATGTCACTTCTTGATTGTCTATTTTAGTTGGAAATGGAAAAAAACATCCACATCTGGGTCAATGTAGAAGATGTTAAATTGTGGAGGGCTCACCATCTTTTGTTTCTATTACCATCTAGTTTCAGGAATTTCCCAGTTTGGGATCAATAAAGTAAATATTATCTTATCTTTTAGTAGTAACTCAGTGTTATCACAGGACAGCAAGCAGTCTGAATTGTTGCCTAGGGCCTTTAAAAAAAACAAAAAAACAAACCCAAATGTAAGCAGCGCTGTGTTTTGAAACTCTGTTCTGAAAATATGATCTTCATATGAACATACAGTAATGTGTGAGGCAGATTGTTCATGTGTCTGTTCAGATAATGTTCTTTTGTGACTGCTGACTGGTCAAAAAAAACAGAGGGTTTGTGGCACAAAGGACGTGGCATGCAGTGGTCTTGTGTGTTAATGTTGTGTGTTGACCAATACAGATCAAAGAGTGATGAAGACAATGGTAAGGACACATTTGTCCCCTGAAAGCTTCAGCCTGCAGCCACACATCCATAATTGTGTGTGTCTGTTAATGTGTCCTGAAGAGAACGGAGAGGCAGGACAGGTCAGACTCAAAGCACTTTACTTAATTACCTCAATCTCTCCTCCTCTCTGCTCATCTCCTCTCACCTCCTCTTGGATTGAATATGTGTGCATTTATTTAGTATTAGGGCCAACGCTGCAAATCAATGAGCTCTGCTGATCAAAAAATGTTCCCCAAGCTGCTCCAATCATTGTTTGTTTAGGTGGTGTAGGCTAACAATAAGCAAAGTAACTCCTGAGGCAACCAGCAGACAAGAATATAACCACGTCCCCTTGTTAAATGTCTTATTGCATCTTTGCAAGTCATCAATTATGTTGAATAAATCAAAAATATTCACTCATTCTTTGTAAATGTCAACGATGTGGGGAGAGCGAGAGAGAGAGAGAGAGAGTAAGGGGATCAATTGCACAACAGTTGTTTTCTCGTCGGCCAATAAAAGCCAACAGTTGTTTACAGGTCAGAGATCTCTCTCTCTCTCTCAGTGTGTCTGTGTGTGTATGTTGGTTTGGGGGGGGCGGTGTTGTGTGTGCAGGTAAACTGGATGCCTGGCTCTGGCGAAACCTTGTGAATGTTGTGAATATCACCGCTGTGACAGAGTACAGTTAAATATTACAAGTGGAGATTTGATTGAAATGTGTTGTTATTTTGGACTATCTACCATCTACTCACAGCACAGGTCATAAAAGAAAAAGACTGTTACAGCAGAATGCGAAGGAGGGGTGTGTAAAAAACCATAATGTTTTTTTTAAAGTCTGCATTCTCTGTTTTATTGATCCAGTCTTATTAGTTACAATGAAAATATTACTCCAGTGTGTATAACATAAATGTCTGAATGCTTCTATGTACATTCAAAAGTCTGATTATGGCTCCATCTTCGAGTGAAGAAATTTAACAGGCCCATTGATTAAGACAAATATCAAGTGGGATTGCAACAACAAAAAAAAACTGCAAGACAAACGCACACCTCAGAAACAAATGCCACCTATACAAAGGTTCGTACCACAATAAAATGTATAAACCCAAAGGATAAACTCCCCCACCCTCTGCCCCACAGCCTGCTAATCCCCAGTGTTGGGGATTAGCAGGCTAAAAGTAGTGAAACTACAAACTCAAGTATTTTTCTTTAGCTTGACAGTAGCTCAACTATTTTCAAAAAAGTATAACTTTTGGAAGTCATGTATAGTTAACAACAATGTAACATGAAGAGAAGCAGCACATAAAATCGGAGTCCTAACATGGGTCAACAAAAGTCCTGATGTAGAGATTCGATGTGGAGAAGGGACAGGATGAGGTCGTATCATCCATCTGAGTTGGATTGGATGAAGTCCGGGTAGTCATGAGGCAGATGCATGTGAGGCCCATCTGAAGAAGTAGAAGAAGAAGTGGAGCTGAGGTGGAATGCTGCAGGTCAGTATAGGTGGTCCTGGATGAGAGCCACATATCTGGAAGCTGAAGACCGAAACAACTTGGAGAACAAGTGTGAGAGGGACCCCAGAGACAGAATTTGTATGATGTGTGCGCAGAAGGGAGAGAGATAAACATTTGCGGGGGTGCCGGAGTGGAGAATATTGCGCCCCATCCACACTACACTACTGGTGACAGACGAAAGGTGAGCTTACTCTAACCCAGGCCTACTCTAGCTAATCAACCTTCTGCAATCGGAAGACTGCGTTCACTTCCTGTATTAATGAGCGGTTACTCACAATTAAAATGTAGCAAGAATAAGTAGGTTTTAGAGATTAAAGAATTGTGAAGCTGTTCCAGAAAAAGGGAGCACCGTAGCAGAAGACTCTTTTTCCAAAGGATCTGGTCTCTATTCTCTTAGGATAACAAGCAAGCCTGCCTGCTGTGAACGTGGAGCATGAGAAGGAACACATGCAGTTACGAGATTGGTTAGGTACGAAAGAGCCAGGCCTTGCAGTATCGTATTTGTAAACAGTAAGACCTTAAAATTTGCCCTAGCGCTGATCGGAGGCCAATGTAGGGAGGATAGGATTGGAGTGATGTGTTTAAATTTACGGGTGTGGGCGAGGATGTGAGCTGCTGTGTTTTGAACAAACAGCAGTTTTTTTCAAAACAGTTGAACTTAAACCAGAGAAAAGAACACTGCAATAGTCAAGTCGTGACGTAACGAACGCATTAATCAGAGTTTCAGGATCTGCCAAATCAAGGAATGGTTTGATCCTGGCTATATTTCGCAGGTGAAAGTGGGTAATCCTGGTGATTAACATGATCCTTGAATGTAAGATCTGAACCAGATCTGAATCAAAATAAACTTAGAAGAAATAAATATACAAAAATACAATATAGGGGAGGACAATAAGACAACAATTGCATCTGACAATTTTAACTAATATTTACACTTTAACGCCCTAAACATAGTCTATCTACAGGTAACTGTTACTGTAATGAGAACGATAAATACACTTCAGGCACGAACACGATGCATGCTGGGAAATCCCAGCTCCCCGATACCCAACAGACTTCTGACAGGAGACGTACAAACGGTTTCTCGCGAGAATTCGTTTTGACTGTGTTCACCGATACGCGTTCTCGTATAGTCTCGCGAGAGTGTGGCAGTGCTGTGTTTACGAGGAGTATTTATGAGGGGCAGCAGCACTGTCGCGGCTCAGTTACAGACAGCAGAGTTCCGCACCCTCGCCGGGCGGAGGTTTCACCTGCAGCCTTCAGAGACCCCTCACCGCCGGGGAACATTTATTGACCTCAGCCAGGCTTCGATATATTCCTCCAAAACCTTGGAAAGAGACCAAGGGAGCCACTAGCGAGCCGGGTTTTCGCGGGGTAATCCAGGTAAGAAAAACGGAGCGTCGCTCGAATCACCCATTCCACATTGGACAGCAGAATCATAATATAATCTCATTAGACTCATAATAGAATCAGTATTAAGTGAATTATCGTTGATTTTTCATTAGTCACTGTAGCACAGTCTTTACAGCGCGCGTCTAATGTAACATTTAAATAAATAGTTAATGACGCGCATTAAAGCTGGGAACGATGTCGATATTTAATAGATTATAACAGAACTCCGGCATGTCTCGTTTTATTTTACAGAGTGTCTTATCGATAGTTACTTAATAAACACGATGTCCGCTATATATTATTATTAATATGTTATTGTATGTATAATTGTATTATTTTTGTAGTAGCAACAGCCTGACCATAGAATAGTGTTGTTGATTCATTTGACCATCGTCAGAATGCATACTTAAGATTTTTCCAAATGATTTTGTCAAAGCCAGCAGCACATAAATACAGTTAGCCTCACATATTAAGCTGACGTTAAATAGCCGATTCGTGTATGATTCATGTCATATCCGCCTGTCTATCTGTCTGTCAAAAGCTTGCAAAAATATGACTATGGAGCGAAACTAAGTGTAACACATATTCAAAATGAAATCTGTGCCATGAAATGTACATTTTCATCAGAACACCGAGTAGCACCTGGATGCATTTTGTCCATGAAATTTAAAAAATAACATCGCTCATTCTTTACTGTTACTACAACAATGAAAATAAACAATTTATTCCACCCACAGAAATGTTTTGACAGGACTTAAGTGCTCATTTCATTTTGTTGACAAAATGCAAATACACTTTGTCACTGTTTTGTATTTCACTTTTTTCTATATTCTTAAAACACATTTTCTAAGCAGGGATTTTGAATTTAGGACATTTAATGATTGGTTTGATTGAATGGTGAGGTAGTGAATTTGCAGGATGCCATGGTAGAGGAGAAATCAATAAGAGGACAGGCATGGCTGCTGTGTGGTGTTTTTCCCTCCTTAGACTTCTCTCAGTTTTATCTCCATCCCCTCTGCTTTTTCTTCCTTCTGCACCTCTATATCTGTCCCTCCTTCTTTCGTTGCTGTTTTTGTCTCCCCTTTTCTCTTTACATCTCTCGCTCTCTGCCTGTGCCCTCCACCTTTTTCTCTCTTTCTGTTATTGTTTCTCTTTTGTCTCCCTCTCTCTCTGTCTTTCACTGTTTATCTCTTTCTTTCCGTCTGTTTTTTTCTAGATCTCCCTCTCTCTCTCTGTCTCCTTTCTCTGTCCATTTTTCCATCTCTCGCTCTCTGTCACACCCTGTTTACATCTCGCGCTCTATGTGATCAAAATTTTCATCTGCACTCCAGACTCAGAGGAAAACGGGGATGGTTTAGATTGTTACAAACCATTCTGTTCATGAGTTTGCTAGCCTATGTTGGGCATTTGTTGACATTGTAACAGTTGTCTGGCAGATCTTTTTCCTCACTTCTGTCCCAGGAGAAGCTTTGACAATTTTTTGCAAAATATTCTGCTTTTTTTTTTTTTTTTTACCCCAACACATGAGTTTTCTTCACTTCCTAACGCACCCATGCATTAAAACATTAAAACAAGCTCTATGTTTCTTTTTTCCTTAATACCATCAATGGCCATTATTTTTTTTATTTTTTTTTTCAATTCAAAATGCTCGCCTTTTGTGGAGTTTTTGTGGTGTATTCTTAAGTTAATGACCTGTTAATGAGAATGTGGGTATGATAACATTGGTTGTTATGCATGTGTCATGAATCAGATGTGGACAGTTTTTGCTTTCGGTTAAGTAAAAAATTTTAAGAAAAAAAGGAAATGTTGTGGAACGTATTCCCTCACCCTGTTCAATATGCTATTTTGAATTTAGAGTTATGTAAAAAGTGATGTTATTTTATAAATGATGAATAGTCAAGGGGAAACATGAACTTTCATGAACGACCCAACTAATTAGAGACGTTCGCACTCAGTTGCATCAGATATGAAGGAGATTGTTCTTTAATGCGACATGTAAATGCACACCCTGACTGAGCGTAATGACGAATCAGGTTTCCGCCTGTGTTGCATAATGGCGGTCGAATGCAGAGAAGCTGCATTAATGTTGCGGCCCGAGGACAGAGAAGCACAGAGGAGTGTTGGTTAATAATAGTTAACATTGTGTTTGTGATGGTACTTCATCCTCCTCCTCCTCCTCACTGCTGCCTGAAATTATTGCCTCATAACAGTAAATGCAGCTTCCTGCAGCATTTAGCTTTAAGGCTGTGTTTACATTGCCAGGTTCTGATGATCCAATTCTGATTTATTGCTCAGTATAAGCAGGAATAATTGTGTGGAGCTCTTTACATTATAGCAGCTTGATGTAGTCATACATCAGTTTGTGTTGACTGCGTGCCCGTGCCAGAATTCGATAACCAACTCCTGTCAGAGGCTACCACAAGGCGAAGCCAACTTACATCTCCAATCATCCAGTTAAAGACAATATCTTGGTAGCAAAGCCACTCACACAACATACAAAAGGGTTTCCTCTGCACCTTGAAGTTTCTGATTCACTGCTTGTGGCCAGCATGATCTCACCAGTCCTGTTTTTTATGAGTTCTGTAGCCATTGGTCATTGGCCACAGACTGCTGGTGGTGAATAATTCTGTCTGCCTCATGGTCTGCACTCATTACAATTGTTAACCTCTGCCTCATGCCTGCATGGTTTTTAGAGGTGGACAATGTCGCCTCACAATAACATCACAATATTTTAAGAGAATTTAAATATTTAGAACAATCGGAAAGGTACAATAAAATAATCCACACATTTTGGGGAATTGTACAGTTTTCACATAAAATAACATTTTTATTACTGTAGACAGTTAGTACAGTTAGTTTGAAACAAGTTTGTTGTATTTCCTGCTATAGCCGCTATTGTCTCTCTGTAGATTGCAGGAAAACCACTTCCACACAGCATAACTAGCTCTCATTTTTGGACCTAATTTTTCCTCAGAAGCACTTCTTTTGCTTTCTGCCATGATTGTTTTGGTTTTGCGTTCTAAGCTCAAATGTAGGCTGAAAATCTGAGGTGTCAAGACCTGTGGAGCATAGCCTAAAGAATGATTGTTGTTGTCCATTGTGTTTACTGTTGCTATGGATGATTTCTTTTAAAGTCTGTATCATCACCATCACGTATTGTCCATAATGATTAACTTAGTCCTCTGTTGAAAGCTGTGATGGCTTTTAGTTTTTATTCCTAATTAGCTCCGGCTGTGTCCATTGCAAGTTTTATGCAAAACATGGGCTAATTTTAAAAACTAGACAATGTTGAGCTATGAAATGTCAGTGGCAGCATCAAATTGTGATTGTGGTTGAATTATTGAATAATAATAATAATAATATTGAATGAATGAATTAATTTATTTGATGATTTAAAACATCATAGAAAACTACACTGCAGTCATTATTTGCGTAAAAAAAAAAATCACAGAGCATAATAAAATGAAATAAGTCCCAAAAGCTTATTTCCATAGAAATCCTCTAAAATGACATCTTTCAAAGACAGAAGTTACGATAATATAGTCAATATATAAGTAGCAGGTGGTGTGGTTGCTAACTTGACATGATCGTACCCTCTTGGTCATGACAACAAATGCTACCTCTTGTAAATTGGTTATTTGTCTTTTTGTATTGAAAAATAGTCAAGTACTTTGGTGCCATATTTCTAACAATTTTGTGTGTGAGCAACATCTTAATGTAAAGGGTTCTTTTTTCAACCATTAACCAGTTAAGCTTTTTCAAATGTGCAAGATGGAGACGTGTGCATGGATGTTATGATATTAGCATTTAATATGAGAGGGAAAAGTCTGTAAGCTTTCAGATCTTTACATTGGTTTTTCTCGGACACACTACGACCCCCAACCCATCGAAATCAATCCTCCTGTGAACTTCGTGCACAAATTCCTCTGTCTAATTTGAGAAGTGACACAGTCCCCCCCTCCCACTCACTGTCTCCCTCTGCCCTCCTCTCTTATTTCCTGTCCCTGTCTGTCTGCTGCTCTTCCTGTCTCCTAGTCTCTTTGTCCACCTGTTCCTAGATAACCTTCACAGCTTAAATCCAATGTATATTTTTGCCATTTTACAGTAGGAATCCACAAACAGCAGGATGACTGCAGGTCAGTTTCAAGTATCATTTTAGGTGCTGCACTCTGACAACACAGACAAATTAATCGGCGCTGATCAACGGCAAGCAGCACCCACAGTTTACCTTTTGTAATTAATGCTTTCCTTGCCACTTTTTGGGCTTGTTACTCTTCGTATGTATCATTTCTCTAATGAACAAGAAAAGCCTGACACAAAAGATGTGACATGATCAGAAACTCTGATAATTAAACAAATGACAATGAAACAGTTCATAAAGTCAAACAAAATGTAATGACTTAATGTTTAACAGAGTAAGCTGTTGTCCATTTTTCCTGTTAATTGATCGCCCGTCATCGTTCACCCAGTAGTCCTATTTCTATACATGTGCATCATTTCAGCAGCCTAAACCAGCGATCAATACACCTAAGCCACATGTCTTTGGAAGATGAAGTAGAAACATCATACTCGACTATCAATGTACTAAATATTGTTGATGTTTTATCCAAATACATGTAATGAAGAGCTCGTTCATTTTATTGCCGTGCAGTTTGTTAGATCTTTTGTGTTGTCAGAGCAGAGAATTTTGAATCTGAACCCAAAAGTAACCGGAAACAAATTCAGTCACCTTATATCATTAAAAATTTACAAACCCAGAATGTTTGTCTTCTCAGTTGTGCATTATTGCAAATGACTTCCATACTCCTTATTATCCTTTTGACTCTACTTTTTTACATTCGCCTGTGTTCCCCCTGCTCTTTTCCATGGTTCGTCACAGAACCCAAAAGCCAAAATGAAAACAAATTTTAACTCAGGTCCAACATTAACAGTCGGGCCTGGTGCAAAAAGTCAAGTAGCTAGTTGTAACATGCTGCATGCTTGCAGATCTGCGAACATTTTGCACACAGATAAATTACCTGTCCAATGAACCATCCACATTGTACTGATTGAGCTGTTTTATTTTGTACCATTTAAATTTATTGGCATTATAATGCATAATAGTCTGAGATGCTTTTAGATAAACTCAACAAGAGTATTTACGATTAGAGTGAAAATTAAGCATTTGTTATTGTTTAGTAGTGATTGTTTTTGCAGTATATTGAGGAAAAAATACAAAAAATCTAATGGCTTCAATCGTTATGTTTACCTTTTTTAAGAATATTTTTTTGCCACACTCACCTGTATTGAATTTGTATTTGCATTTGTAAATTTTAGTGTTGTGACAACATTAGTCCATGTTACAGTAGACATGATATTGTACACACCAACAGAATGTTTGCGCCTTTACACACACCTGTCACGTTACACACTTCTGTTTATGTTTTGCAATGTATGGTTGCTATAGTAACAGGATTAACTTGGAGGCAGTGTAAGGGATAGGGGGCAGCTGGGTGTGTGTGTGTGTCTGCATGTGTGAGTGCTATTTGTGAACACATTGCCCCCCAGTAGTGCAGAGGGTCTATTTTGGTGATGCCACCCCCCGACCACTACCATCACAGAAGCGCACACACACACACACACACACACACACACTCACACACAAACAGTATTTGTTTCCTGTTGTATACACAGTGATGTATGTAAACACTCATGTGAAAATTCAGGCGCAAACGTTTCATCATGTCGTCTTCACATAAACAGTCATCCTACAGTATCAACAATGCTGGACAAACATGATCCAGCTGCCATGTTGGCTCCAGCAGCTCTGTGTGCTCATACGCGCACGCTCGCACATGTTTCTTCGAAGTAGCTCTTGAATGCACTGAGTTCTTATGTGCATTCGAGCGAAGGATTATTCTGCTCTTGTAATGGTATACAATAAATGAAAGGCCTGGAAAACAGTGGGTCCAAACACTTTTAACAACTGCTTAACAAACTTACCGCAGCATGACTACCTAATGTACAAAAATTGCCTGGCTATTTGGCTCATAGACATACAGTACATACAAACTTCTTCCTGTTCGGATTTTGTAGCTCTGCGTAGAGACATTTCTGACCAATGAGCAGAGCAGAATGTTGTCACAGTACATCTAATGATTTAATTTTCCTCTTCTTGGGCTTAATTGATGTGAAACCAACTGAACAAAGAAGTATTATCCAGAATCAGAACACTTTGTCTCATTCAGACCAAAACAAAAGATCTACAAGTCTGAAAATGACTTCCTTCCTGCCTTCATCTGATTTATCGCTCGCTCCTGCATTTAGTCTGTTCTACATCACTCCTAATGCCTATAATCACATCTCCCTCTCTCCCTCCCACTTTTGCCAGACATCAGGCCCCTCCTTCTCTGATTAGACAGAAAGTCACGACCACAACTCGAGGCTCTCAGGCACTCCTGTCCTCCGCCATCATGCAGACCTCCACCCTTCTCCTCTTCTCCCCGATTCTCCTTCTGTCAATGCTCATTCCCGCTTGCTCTGCTCAGAGCGAATCCGACCTCCTCGTTCAGACACGCAATGGCCGAGTGCGAGGCGTCCGTCTGCCGGTGCCTGACCGGAACTACGTCACCGCCTTTCTGGGAATTCCATTTGCTGAGCCACCACTGGGTAAGCGCCGTTTCCGTCATGCTGAGCAAAAGCGTCCATGGAGCGGCGTGTATGAAGCCACCAGCTACCCCAATGCCTGCTACCAGTTTGTGGACACATCCTTCCCGGGTTTCCAGGGCAGCGAGATGTGGAACCCTAACAGGGAGATGAGTGAGGATTGTTTGTACCTGAATGTGTGGGTACCGTCCTCCGCCAGACCACACAATCTGACTGTCATGGTGTGGATCTATGGTGGAGGTATGTGAGCTTTTAAATTATGTCAAAATAGAAACCAGGAGAACCTGCTCTACTGAAACCAGTGCTCTCTTCAAATAGCTAGCAGCAACAAGGACAACCACAACACTGTCACAGCTGCTTCAAAAGTAAAAAGAAAAGAAAAATAAATTCCCATTCATGCAATTAGCAGAAATTATTCAATGCAATGGATTTATTAAAAAGTAATATTTTATTTTATTTCTCTGGCATATGACAGCTGAATCATAGCAGCTGCAGAAAACGTGAAGGTTTGTAGTGGTGAAAACCCAAATCCAGGACTTTCAACATGGACATTAGAGTTTGAAGGGTAGTGCTGAGCTAGCTTGCTGATAGCACCAATTCCAAATATCAAAACGGTTGACAATGCTCTTTTAGAGAAAACTTTATTAAAACAAGAGGACTTGCTCCTAATTTGTCCATGTTTTTGTGTTGTTATCATGCGGTCTGTAAACTAAGTGCTGGGACATGCTCTGATACGCCTGGGAGGCGATTTTACTTGCTATACTTAAAAACAATGGCTGAGAAATTAACATGAGGCAAACTGTATTTTAGATGAGTGCAAGTCATTGTTCTTGAACCATTCCACACACCACAAGGCCCAAAGTTATATAGAACAGGATACACAATAATGCTGTGTAGTGTTTTGTAGGCACATTAATAGAGATATTGTTACATACTAAATCCTATTGCTCTAAACCCTTTATACTTACTGTTGCTTTGACTCATCCTGCATAAATTTTGTTATTCTCAACTCATTTTAACAGTTAGTAACAGATATCAAATAATAATTTAATGGGCAGCACCGGTGGCTCAGCTTGTACACATGCGCCAGTGGTGCATGTTCAATTTCGACCTGTGCTGTTTTGTGCAAGTCATCTTCACTCTGCCCCTTTTTGACTATCTAGCTACTTTACCTGTTATGAAATTATTTTTAAAAAATGATATCATGAAACTTTACATTCGCAGGTTTCTACAGTGGTTCATCTTCACTTGATGTATACGATGGCCGTTACCTGGCCCACACTGAGACAGTTATTGTGGTTTCTATGAACTACCGTATTGGTGCCTTTGGCTTCCTTGCCTTGCATGGCTCATCGGAGGCCCCTGGTAACATGGGGCTGCTGGACCAGAAGATGGCATTGCAGTGGGTACAGGACAACATCCACTTGTTTGGTGGAAATCCCAAACAGGTCAGCTTTTCGTGCTTTAACCAAACTGTTTTCATCATCATCTTTAACAGCAGGAATTCAAATTACAACCGATATAGTCAGGATTACATTGTAGATGTATCGGGTTGCGCGGCAATTAAATAAACAAACAAATAAATCAGATAAATATTGGCTTGACAACCAAAGTATTCAACACAAATCACACATGATGGTTAACATATGTTTGTGAAAGCCTTAAGAATATTTTGTTGTTAAATTCGGGGTTTCTATGATCATGAAATTCTAGAAAATTCATGTGTTTTTCAGGCTTTGAAATGTTTTGGAAAATGCAGAAATATGTGCTGTTTGGAAAAAAATTGAACGTTTTTTATGAATGACCATCTTAGGAAACCAGACAGTTGCTATGTGATTCTTTGCTCTCTTGTGATTACTGATTGAGCAAGCGTTAGACTAGCTGGCAGCAAGTCACTAAAGTCATCATCACAATGAAGACAAATGAAAAAAGGCCTGCTTTTGTGCAGAAAAATATAAATTAGGGATAAAAACCTGAAGACACAGGATGTGTTGGTTGTTTGTGTTTACCTATTCAGCCTTCAGCAGCTCTGTACTGAGTCTTACACCTTGAGTTATTAAATCCTTCTTGAGTATCTGGATAGTATCTTGGTACACGTTGGTGGTCAAATACATCTTACACCACCAACTCTCTCCCTGCTGAAGACCAGAGAAACTAAAGCAGAGAGGCTTTGAAGCTCATCAAGTCATAATACAATAAGCTATAAACTAACTTCCTGATTTCTGTTTGAGGTGCATCTGAAATGTATGCTATCCATATGTAATTAGATGTAAAAACTAAAAATCTCTCTCTAACATGACGTGATGAGCATCTGAACTGCATGCATCAGTTTACCTTTCTGCTCAGGAATCTCTCTGGTCTTCAGTTCCTCCAGTAACCTAAGCCCCAAAGCTCCACCTTTGTCAAAGAAGCCTTCCTCCATGGTGAAATAGTTGCGGTTGTCATTTTTTGGCCATGCCATAGCTGCAGCAATATATTGACAGCAAGAACATGATGCCAGTGTTGCAACCAGAACCCAAAATGCTGCTGGCTAACAGCACAGTCACAGTCTGAGTGGGTAACGGTACTTTTTTGTTGAAGTTGAGTCCCTGGATGATACATGACGCAGATACCTTTTGGAAAGTGTGGGAAGACAATGAAACAATTCAGGGTACGTTTGAGACAAGCACCTCATTCATTGCCAGTCTAATGTGTGTGTGTTTGTGTGTGTTTGTGTGTGTGTGTGTGTGTGTGTGTGTGTGTGTGTGTGTGTGTGTGTGATATCATACCACCATCATTTTTTAAACCGTGAAACTGACGAGCAATACAGGAAGTAACTGGCTAACATATTTGCACATTATACGCTAGATACCTATCGGATTTCAAGGCGTCTGACAAGGATAGGATTGAAATCCAGCTGGGTAAATGTATTTATTTTGATTTTACAATTTTACTCTAAAGAGTGAAAATATTTGCTCTTAAAAAAGAGGGTCATGCCATATTTTGTCAGTGAAAAAATGTGAGAGAGGGTAGACCTAATTAGTTTTTAACTACATATTTTTTTTGTCATTATAAACCCCTCAATTATATTTCTTGTTTTTAATATTAGATATTAATATTAATTGCAATGCTTTCATTTTCTTGTCTGTCATGTCTGCTAACACATGCCTAATACAACCACTAAGACAAGCTGAATCATCTATTTGAATTGCCATTGCTTAATGGTCACCAGTTAACTTAATTAATCAGTCCAAAAATTGCTAGATTAGTTTATTATCAAAATAATGGTTATTTGCAATTCTAGGCAGGAAGTATTTCACTACCAAATATAAATGTAGGTGGCAGGGCCCCATCCGCATATTATGAAGGTACTCAAGAGGGATTATATCATTATGTAAATGGGATCCCAGTTAGTCTAACAAATTGAAATTTATTAGTTAAGTGTGAACTACAGGAAAATGCTAATATCTGTCCCACCCACTGCACAGGTGACAATCTTTGGTGAAAGTGCTGGTGGAGCCTCAGTAGGATTCCACCTCCTCTCTCCAGAGAGCAGACCATTGTTCACCAGGGCCATCTTGCAGAGCGGGGTTCCAAATTGTCCCTGGGCTTCTGTCAGCCCCGCTGAGGCCCGCAGACGGGCCACTCTACTGGGCAAACTGGTGGGCTGCAATGGAGGAAATGACACAGAACTGGTGGATTGTCTTCGCGGTAAAAGTCCACAGGAACTCATCGACCAGGAGTGGCAGGTAACATGTTCTCTGAGAACTTGTGAAGCGTAGTTCTTGTTTCTTGTTGTTCCTTGTGCTGAATTGAATTCCACATTTTGTTGTTTTGTTGCGATCAGGTTTTACCATGGTCAGCCCTCTTCCGTTTTTCCTTTGTTCCTGTTGTGGATGGTGATGTTCTTCTCGACACTCCTGAGGCCATGTTGAATTCAGGCAACTTTAAAGACACTCAGATTCTGTTGGGTGTCAACCAGGACGAAGGCTCATACTTCCTGGTTTATGGTGCACCAGGCTTCAGCAAAGACAACGAGAGCCTGATCTCCAGAGAGGACTTCCTGGAAGGTGTGGAGTGGTACATCACTCACTCACTTCAAAAGAATGCACACAGTTAGAATTTCAACTACCTGAGTAAGAGTAAAGAATATCTCATTTAAAGTACATTTTACATCATGCTGTCACAGTATTAGAAAGCCCTTATCATTTGGGCACAAGAAAATTTCTTGTGCTCAGGAGAAACGTTTCCATGTCAAGTGGCGTCCACTTCCAGAGCTATCAAAAGTTCGTCTTACTAGACACAATAGCATCAGGGGTGGATTTATTCACCTTCCTGAGAATGCAAAATATACTTGATAGTATCACCAACAAGTAGTATTATCAGAGACAATATAACAATAATGACTTGGCAGCAAAGCATTACTGTCCTTGTAATGAAGTCCAAGGTTGAAATATAGCTCAACTAATTCTTGTACTGTCATTTCCACATAGAAACATACATACAGCAGACAGATCTCTGGCGTGCCAGACATCCTGTGGACAATGCACAGCGATAAGCCTACTTTCTTGTGAGCATGGGTAACTCTCTCGTGCCCACAGGAGAGTATCTGGAAATTATCTGGAAACTCAAAGATTTCTTTTGTCCGTGTTCCCTTAGCTGCTCCGTATAGTTTCCATTTCTCCATTGCTAATGTTATGGAAAACATTTTTTTAAAGTCGACAAACTTCAAAAGTAAGATGTCTATCGGGCCCTTTGTTCCATGAATGAATGTATCAGTATTTTGTGTGTTCCATCCGGTTCTTTGTGATGTGCATTCATGTGGCCGAATGCTGTTAATGGTCCCTGCCAGGTGTGAAGCTGGGTGTGCCCCATGCTAACGATATTGGTCTCGAGGCGGTGGTGCTGCAGTACACCGACTGGATGGACGAGAACAATGGCCTCAAGAACAGAGATGCCATGGACGATATTGTGGGTGACCACAATGTTATCTGCCCACTGGCCCACTTTGCGCGCTCTTACGCCCAGCACAACGCCCTCAAAGCTAACATGGGGGGTGGCGGCTCTGTGATGAACAGTGGAGGAAACTCACAGGGTAAGGAGTGTATGTGTCCTAGTGTGTCTGAGCTGAAAACAGAATCTTCCTCTTCACCCGACGGTGTCCCCTGCTACATGCTGTATGTCTTCTCCTTCACAGCTTTCATCCTTCCATTGCCTTTAACACTGGAGGCACTCGTGTTGCTCTGCATTATTGAACAGCTTCAGTTATCTAACATTGTGCTGTGTAGTTTGCATGGAATTATGGCCACTGTGTTTGTCCTGTTTGAACGTTGGAATCAAAGACCAATTAGTGCTCAATGAGAGGCGTGTGTTGGTCCAATAAGGAACAGGTCCTTTTGATCAAGTTTTTATGAAGTTGCTCAAAGTGAGAGTTTTATCCACTTAAGGAACATTTTCTCTCAAATTTGGGTGGTGGAAGTATCCTGTCAACATAAAATAACCTCTCTTCTAACCCTTAAGCAGGCATCTACCTCTACCTGTTTGATCACCGGGCATCTAACCTGGCATGGCCAGAGTGGATGGGTGTGATCCATGGCTACGAGATCGAGTTTGTCTTTGGCCTGCCACTGGAAAAGAGACTTAACTACACCACAGAGGAAGAGAAACTCAGCCGACGCATGATGAGATACTGGGCCAACTTTGCCCGAACGGGGTGAGCCATTGTGTCTATCAGCATTGTGTACTGTATATCAACAACACACATATTAGCATTGTGTGTGTCAGAACGTTTATTTATCAGCATCACATATCAGCAAGATTTTAACAAGGCTTTTATTTGCAGGCTATTGCAAACATTGTTTTAAGTGCTACATTATAATATAATTTCATACATCAGTTTCAAATTTTCTTATCTGTTTCTTAGATTGAAAAGAAAAATTCACCATAAAACTTACCACTTGTATTGAAGATAAGACTTCCTGTCACCTTGCTGTGAAGGGTCATTTTAAACAGAAGCTTGCGCTGCTTATTATACAGTCTAAGGTTTTAATCATGTTTTAGGTTTTGATCACCCCTTAATAGTGTAAATTTCTTTTCCATCCTAAGAAATCCCAATGTGAACCATGATGGCTTTGTGGACAGCAGGAAGCGCTGGCCTGTTTTCACCATCACTGAGCAGAAACATGTTGGACTGAACACAGAACCCATGAAAGTCCACAAAGGTCTCAGAAACCAGATGTGTGCTTTCTGGAACCGCTTCCTGCCACGCCTTCTCGACATCACAGGTAAACACTCAATCTGTACAAAACACAATTGTGTAAGATGCTAGCTTTCCTAAGCCTCTGAGGGTACAAGAAATTATTATTAACATGTTAAGAAATATGTAATCAGCACATGGAATGTGAGCGCCTTTGGACCAAATCTGTAATAACCACAAATCTGTAATCAATTGGCATTTCCAATTTCATTGTGGTAGTTACAGTAGAGAGAACAGGGCAGAGAGATGACATGCAGCAAAGGAGGCACACACCAGAATCAAACTTTCAATGCTGCGTGCGGTACGCACTGTAACCGGTGAGCCACTATAATTAGATAATAGTGGAACTATTCCCTGTGGAGCTCAGTAGCTACTGAAGATGCAGTACATTAAAATCAGTAGCACCCGGCTATGCCTGGATAAATAAAGTTCCTCTCTGAAAATACAGATCTGCATCCAGTGGTAATAAGTTTTTTTGGTTTAAAGGCTCGCTGTGCTGTCCTTAGTCTCTTGTACCATGCAGTGGTAATATAATATTAACACCGGACCAGGAGTTTGAATGGTTTTCTATGGACAAAAATTAAAGTAGCAAAATTTAATCATTTTGATCTGGATCCACCTCAAAAACTATGTATGTTACCCAAAACTCAATAACTTTTTAATTATTCTGCTAAAACAGTGTTTTTCAATCTTTTTTGAGCCAAGGCACATGTTTTACATTAAAAAAAATCTCTCAGCACACCACCAACCAAATATTTTATACATTGTAGCCTAATACAGTCTATATGACAATTTAGTCTCTCGATTATTTATAGTCTCTCAGTGTGAAACGTGGGCCTGTTTAGATGGACACAAAGCTGATCTCCTATGAGAGCTCTCAGACACCTTTGTAGTTTTTGTCATAAAACTTGCCCGTTTCTACTTGTTTGGTTTTTTTTGCTGGCAAACAAAATAGTCCGTGTCCTTGTTTTGAAGTGACGGGTGTTTTATTTGGAGATGGCGTTTAAGTTTGCTTTGGACCACGGCACTGTTGGATAGCTTTCCCCACACACCGAGCATAACAGAGTCGATGCAGTCGGATCCCTGGTCTAGTAAATCCAAACCAAAGATAACTTTTGCTGTATTGCCTCGAGCTCACCGTTTTTGCTTCCTTTTGACCCCCACTGATACGACACTCTTCATCTGGGTTACAACTTTTTGTCCAGGGCCGAGTTCGGGGATTTTTCCTTTTCAAATATTTATCCGTAGTTGCTGTTCGTCTTGTCACCGCCACCTCTCGCAAGAATCACTAATTCTATTGTCTTAAATTAACAACGTCATTATTTTGCTACCTACTGTCACCCACTGACATGGAAGAGTATTTAATTACTCTGCCAGTCACTACATTGCAGGCACAGACGCTCAACCACGGCAAATTATTTGCATTAACTAAATAATATTTTTGAAGTGAAATTGGATAATTTCCCACGGCACACTGACCATCTCTCACAGTGGTTGAAAATCACTGTGCTAACACATACAACTACACAAACCCACAAACCAGGTCTGTACAATATGCAATGTCAGCATCAACATTGCATGTTTTGAACTTTCAATTTCCACAGTCAGTTGTTGTTTGCGATTATGTGTCTTCTTTGTGTAGTTTTTGATTTAAACAAGACCTCCGCTCCCTGTATATAGCGAGATATAGATTTGTTAAAGAAAGAAAGCAGTGGATAACGGGAACACTAAACTTGAATTAATGGAAAACAACAAATCATATTGCAGCGTGAGTCACTTTAAGCCATCTTAATTTAAACTGCCCAGAATTCCATCTGAACCACTTCCACATGGAAGTAGAACTGTTTACACACTGCTACAGACAAACACACATAACTGCAAAGATGTCTTCAATACATCTACCAGCAGTGGGATATAACATGGCACATTTTAAAAAATGCTAAGCATGTGATACATTATGTTTATTGCAATATTATCGTAATATTATCACAATAATTTAAAGATGATATTGTGATGAGAGAGGCAAAAACATAACCTTCTTGGTGAAGGTAATGGAAAAAAAGCCCATACAACCAAAAGCTATGCAACATTTGACTGTGTCACTTGTTTTGATAGTGAAACATTGTTAGTCTGTTTTGTCTTTCTGTGCCTCTGTTGCCCTCCTCAGACAACATCGATGAAGCAGAGCGTCAATGGAAGGTGGAGTTTCACCGCTGGTCCTCCTACATGATGCACTGGAAGAGCCAATTTGACCACTACAGCAAGCAGGAGCGCTGCACTGACCTCTGAGAGAAAGAGAGAGAAAGAGAGAGGGAGAGAGAGACAGAGAGAGAGAGAGACAGACAGACAGACGGAAAGAGAGAGAGATAGAGAGAGAGAGAGATGGGGGTTTGAGGTTGTGGGCATTTTCTTCCATAGCCCCTCTCAGTGAGTCTGACTTCATTTAAATCAGATTTTTAGTTTAACACAAATACACACTCAAGCTCTGACCATTTTTATTTATGTTATTTATACTGTTTATTTATTTATTTATTTATCTGTTTTTTTTCTGAACTGTGTGAATGTAAAATAATTTGGGGCTATGGATGGAAGTGAGGAATATGAGAGAGAATTACCTCGTTGCATGTCTGTGTGTGTGTGTGTGTTTGAGAGCGCGTCTTTGTGTGTATGTGTGTAATAGAGAGAAAAGGAGAGACAGAGAGATCGGGTTTTGGTGTCACGAACTACTGTTAATTTCTGTTTATCTAATTTAGTGTGATTGTAGTTGTGATTGTTGTCATCTTTTGATTACTGTTGTTTTCCTTATCGAGTACAATCCACTTCACTCTGTCTCATCTGTGTATTGGGAGCATCTTGAAGGACTTTTCCAACCTTCATTTGACACAGAAATGTTGTTCTTCAGTCTTGGATTTTTTTAAGTTCAGGCTACATAACCCATGACCCCACTCTATAACTATTACCGTAACCGTATAAGCCTTTTAAGACTGCAGGTCATAAAAGTCCTTTGAGATTTTCCCGGTGTGTACTGCATAGAGCCAGCAAGTGACGGGCAAATCTACGGACCCCGGGGGCCCCAGGCAAAGTACTCACAGTTTCCATTCTGGATCTTCTGTGTGGAAACAAAAAAAACGATACAGGACATTTTACTGAGAATGTCGTTAAATTTTTGGCTCTGTCCACAATGAGGAGAGAGGATTCTCTGTTGTGTCCCCTCTGCGCCCTCATAAATAAATTGTTGTGCCGTTTTCTGATGCTTGTCAGGAAGCAGTGTTACAATTTCCAGATCTGCAATGTCTGCAGTTTGTTAAGAAGTGAGCCTGCTTTCCCACAAGTTTTAACAGGATGGAGCCCGAGCTGATTTTTCCATGTGGTCTATTACACGTTGCAGATCATACGTTTCAAGGAGGTCTCTGTGGGTGTGTCTTTGCTAAAATCAGGCGCTCTTCGTGGCCTCCACCAGGCATTTGCCTGTCTTGCCTGTGCTTATGCTACACCATTGTGAGAGTTAAACTATATGAAGGAATGAATCACTGAATGGAGGGGAAAGTGATCATGTTGCTGACTTAAATGATTTGACTTAAACACACTGTTTTAATTCATAGGACAGCCCTGAAAGCGCTTGTTCATGTGTATACCGGAGCCTTTACAGTAAAAACAAAATTCATTTCTGAGCTGGGAGAAACTGCATTTGATTGGTCATTTGGTCCCACATGACATAGAAATTTCTTTCTTGGCTCTGTGCAAATATGACAGTGTAGATGTAAGTTGTTAAAGCTTATCTAGTATTGAGTATTAGTAGGATATTGTGCTTCTCTGCTCAGCCAGTCACAGAGTGGTATTCTGTGTATCATCTCATAAATATTCACAAATGCCCCAGGTTCACCTGTAAAAAGAACATCTACTAACAGTGCACTGTGCCCCCATATTAATTTGTAGTATTATCAGTAATTTCAACTCTCAAAAATCATCCAGAAGTTTCAAATTTAGCATCTATGATCACGTCCGTGTATGTTTGAGACCCCACCCTCTCCATCCATTGCTGTCATTGTGCCTTCATGCCTCCATCTTTTTGCTTCATTGTAATTTAATTTTCTTTGTGTTCATTTTTGTCCTTGTGTCTTTATGTTTATTCCAACCCTCCTCCTCCTGCCTTCTTCTTTTCCTTTCCTTTTTTTTCTTTAGTCACAGCCTGTATGTTCACGCCTTTGCCCTCCTTTCTCCCTCTCCCATCCTCCTCTTCACCCCAGCTTTCATCTCTGTCCCCTCATTCATCTGCCCTTCTCCCATCTCTTCATCCTTGATTCCTTGCAATTTCCACTTGCTTTTTTTCACTTCTTCCCCTCCCTTTGTCCTTTATCAGGCCATGTTGCTTTCTCTTCATTCTGTTTATTCCTGTTCTCCTTGTCCTTGCATACCTCTTCCCGTTCATCACTCCCTCCCCCTCTCTCTACATCTCTCCATCCTCCTGTGTTCTCGTTAGCCTAATGGAGGGAGAGTAATTCACTCAGAGGGAAGATGCGACAGAACGCTGGCTCAGCCTTTGGCCTGCCAGTACACGATGGATGGAAAATGGAGATAGAGAGGGAGAAAGAGAGACGAAGGGGTAGAAAGGGATGGGCGAGGTGAAAGGGGAGAGAGCTGGATGAGGCAGCTGAGGAGATCTGATGGAAAGATGAAAAGACAGCTAGAGAAGGACATTATGCAACTCGCCTGTGTGTGTGTGTGCGTGCATGTGTGTTGTATCATGTGTCAGCCTTTACTGATTCAGATTAAGGTTTTGTATGATCTAACCTTTTAGGATACATATAAAGTTTTCGTCATATTGAAATTACAAATGTGTAAAAAAAAAAACAACAAAATATAAATATGATCCATATATGTTAATAATTAAAATTATGAACTATTTAAAACTGAAATAGAACATCTGAAGTTATCTTCATGTGGAAACACAACAAACTAAATATTTAAGTTTGTGATCAAATTTGAAAGGGAAAATTAAAATAAAATGAAATACAACAAATAAAAATTTTAAAATATTTTATTTAAAAAAGAAAATATATCAAGTTCAACCAATGATGTGGTGCCAGTCATTTTTCAAGCACCCACAGGCTGGCTGGCCTTTGGGTTCTTAGCAGCTGCTTCATACTAAATTACATTATTTCTGATTTGAAAACACAACCTGCTTGGCACAGGTAAAAATGTTTAAATGTGATGGTTTCATCCATGGGTGTGTCTGAGGGTTTTACCCAGAATTTATAACAAACTATTAAATGATTTACCTTTTAGAATCCAATATGAATTCAGCAGCTCTTTTTTTGAAACATAAAGTAAATCTTATGGTTGTGATAAAATACAACAATCGATTTACCTCTAATTGTTTGTTTGTTTGTTTGAGGGCCCCCTGGTGGACCTATTCTTATGTTTTATTTATTATGGTATTATTTGACTTCTTTGTCGCTCCGCCTGTGTGTTGTCTGTGTGTCCTGTGTATTATGTGTATGGAATCTGTTTTGTTTATTAGATGGTGGGAGGGTCTGACTCAGCCATGTGATTGGCTGAGGGCTTTAGCATGTAACTGTTCATGGACTGCAATTGTGTAGCGTTGCTTTAATCGAGGATTGTACATGGGATTGTAAGATAGCTGTGAAGAATGCATGGGTGACTGACTGTGAGTTAAAGTTCCTCAAACAACTCTCATCCAATGGGAGACTCCCGCTTAATCACCACTCCCATCTCCCTCCAATCAGATCCCTTGTGCATGTCCTCACCTGTACTCTGCCAAACCTGGACTGTTATTTTACATCAGATTATCAACGCATGTAAAACTCTGATGTTGTATGTTTGATGTTAGCAATAATACATCAGTAAAGAATATATTTGATAATTAAATGCAGTGAAAATATAATGTAGTGATAAAACAACAATGATGATTTTAAAAGCAATATTCTTCAGTGTATACCTGAGTGCCATACTGTTTATTTGTTGTCTGTGGTTTTTCTCTGTGACGAATGCATCAGAAATAAAAACACTGCTGCTTCTCGAATCAAAACTCGTCAGCGCTGTCTGTCAAAGCCCCTGAAACAATGTCTATGTCTCACTACCAAAATTGTCCAAAAAGTTCCACTTCTGGATTCTGTTCATATTAGCAATTTGTGCCACAACCAATTTGTTGTGGCACCATCTACCCAGTGTTGGGGATTAGCTAGCTACAGAAAGAGAAGCTACTAACTAATCTACAATTTTCAGTAGCTTGGCAGCAACTTAGTCGTTTTTGAAACAGCTTTTTACAAACTCATCAATTTTTTGATAAATAAGCAGGTACGCTATCGCTAATTTTCAAGGACATGAATACTAGTTGCGTTGGTTTTTCACACCCGCTTCCAACAAGAAGGAAGTGATTGGTTAATGGGTATCACGTGACACTGGACTATTCTAATTTTTTGTGGGTTTGGCATGAGGTCGTGTAGTTGTCAGTGCAGGTTATTAACCCAAAAAAAATAACCTTCACTTCTGGGTGGTTCTTCTGATTTCTTCCGTAATGTTCCAGTAAAAAATAGGCAGTGAATATTCACGTGCCAGGCCTGTAGTGAAAAGTTTAAAGAACACCAACGATTATCTCGGGGGCAGTAACATAATCGCATTTAACTGACGTTTGCTAGCACACTTTAAATCACTTTTGAACCCCTCAAAAAATCCAGTGAGGGAGATAACAATGTGAGAAAGACAACAAAAATGTAAACAATATAGAATAGAACACAAAACGTTTACAAGTTAACAAATTACTACATTTAACACATAGCAACCATTTTGTTATTTATTATTAGATTTCCAGTAAATGTGTTCTTCCGCGCCATTTTTGAAAATAAGTTTTAAAATAATTTTTATCAGGGCAAAATGTTTGATAACTTGATAACTAAAATGACTCGTTAAATAATTTCTTTAATAATTGTGTAAAGATCACCCAGGTGCGCTTGATACCTTAAAATGATACTAAAAATGATACCTAAAAATCAAGTTTAGTTGCTATTATCCAGGCTTTTATTTTGAAGGCTGCCTTAGGAAGTTTATTTTGAAATTTGAAGGTGTTCCGTGAAATTCCTGAAGTTTTCTCTTTGTTCGACAGTTTGGCGGTGAAAAGGTGGATTTTTGCTGTGTTTGATTGAGAAAACTTTGCGAAAAGAACCGAAAAATTTCTTAACGCTAAAAGTACTGAACGTGACGAAGATTCAGGCTGAAACTGTACGTCTAGAAGTAGAAAAAAAAGAAGGAGGAGGAGTGGAAGTCATGATGGAAGTAGCAGCGATGTGGCAACACTGAAAACTAAAACTGCTGCTTTATTCTGGGAAAACTGGTGAGTTACAAAGTTACTTGTGTGTTTGTTAGTTACAGATTTAACACAAAGACAGCAGATGAAGGGAAATCTTCATTAACACTTTGTGCGTACCCCATTTTTGTCGCTATAATCTTCATTTTCACAACTAATCTAGGCCACTTTCGCCGAGATTTATTCATGGCAATATTTCTGTTATTTGGTGAAAATAACTTCTTAAGTGTTCTTGTAGAACGCACTAAGTCATTTTATGTTTGCTAATTTGCAAAAACTGAAAAAACATCATGATTTTTTTCTTCCCATTCCCTGTAACAGTAAGAAAGAGAAGAAAGGTACACTCATGCCAAAGGGTGGGTTGAGATGAAAAATAAAGTAAATAAAGCAGATCTGGGAAGTCTGAAAATATGCTGCACTGAAATTTCAGTCACTTACAAAACATTTTACAGGATTGGACTAGTAGAATTAATAAATCAATAGACTACTCTTTTAATGTGACTGAAAGGGTTTTCTGGAAACATGCTATTGAGATCAAGACTGGATAAATAAATCCATAAGTCTAGTTCTAAAAATTTGAAAGAAACGCATGGACATATTACATAACATTAGAGAACAAATATTGATTATGTTTTAGATCACATCTGCAAAGACAAACGTATGTTTACCATCCGACAGGTAGGACTGAGTTACTTCATAACTGAGCTATTTGTTTTATAAGAGAAAGAAAGAAGTTTTGTAAAAGAAAGGATAAAAGAATAACTAAACAACTCGAACAACAACAATAATACTGAACTCAGTGTCTGAGAGCCAACACCCACATGCACAGTAACAAACCAGGGTCAAACCAGGGTTATTCAGGGTCAACTTGCTTTGATTCATTCATAATTTACAAACACTTGTTATTAATTATTGATTTTGTTTTCTGTTGATGTTGGAGGAGTAAAGATGGAGGGAGAGAAGGAGAGAGAAAGGCAGCAGGGCGAGGAGAAGGAGAGCAACGAGGCAGAGGAGGAGGGGATGAGGAGTGAGGACGACACTGAGGAGGAGGAAGAGGAAGATTCAGAGGGAGCGGCGTTAGTGTGGCAGGAAGGCTTCAATGAGGACAACCTTGGTCTTCCCATCATGCACTGGGAGGCCTTGAGTCTGCGCATCGCTGAGCTGGAGAAACAGGAAGAGGAGAGGAAGGAGAAGAAAGCAAAGGTCAGACCCCACAGTCTGGAGTGTGATACAGAGCGGCACATAATCATTTTCATGATCAATTAATGTTTTGATTATTGATCAGTCAGACATTTACTTTATATAATTCTACATAAATAATTACACATTGTGAAGGTCTGGACAAACTTATAAAAGAGTACTGAGTGTTTTGGTAATACCTTGTACAATCAATCTTAAACATTTTGTATATGACTCGGTACCATGCCGGGGCTTTGAAAGGTCCTGAGTTTCCTGTTACCACAGCTTGAATTGTGCCTGAAGTTTTGAGTCCAACCCGAAACTGTAATTGCAGAAATTCTATTAACATACAAACTGCTTGATGGAGTATGCCGAATGAGAACCAACTCTGATTGGTCAACTTAGGTAAGCTCTGATGTTGTACATGTTTGATATTAGCATAGATATTCGTATATTTTCATTGTCGAGAAAGAACATTTAGTATTTAAATTTAGTGAAAAGATGATGTAATGTATTGGTGATGTATTGGCATTGCCTAGATGGATGAATAATGAACCCCCAAGGAATCCAAGAGAGAAAAAAAGACTTAATTCTGTGGTTTGTAAATTTATTCAGACCTACCAGTATATTTGTACCAGTGTGTTTGAGTAGTGGTTGTAGTTGTTTTAGATACATTTTTGGATTTGTTTTTTGTCTTTGTTCAGTTTTTTGCTGATTTCTGATAAAATCATATGCTGGATCAGTACCAAAATGTAATGAATTCCTCCCTGGATCAAGTCCAACGTGCCAACCAAGTTTCATGGACATTGGTTCTTAAAGTTTCCAGTAATCTTGCTAACAGACAGACAAACCACAATAAATGTAACTCAGAGAAAACAGAACCCCCTTTGGCTTAGTTTAATATTTTTTTTTTTGTATATACTATGTACTATGTCTCCTGTCATGTTAAGTACCAACATGCCACAGCAAATTCTTTGTATGTGAAAACCTACTTGGCAATTAACCCAGATTCTGATTCTGCCTCAGATTCTTTGTGTCTGATTTGGATGAAGTCTCCATTTCTAACACTCTTGTTTTTGTTTTTTTTGTCAGGCCGGTGTTTCCCTGGAGCGAGGAAGAGCTCCAGTGAGTCGCCTGGAGGAACGAGGGAGGAGAGCAGACAGCTGGGAGGACGGGGAGGATGCCTGCAACAGCCATGTGATGGCACTCACATCCCGGTACACACACTTGCGCTTCTTACCTGACACTGCTTTCACTGGGGTGATCTACATCAGTTGAATAAGTTAGAGGACATACGGCAGTAACCATAACTAAAATAATAATAATCAAAAACAACCTCAGTCTGACTGCAGCCATTTATCTTTTAGCTGTAACACACATCTCATAGCATGTGACGTGATGTTGTGTAAATTGTGTTCCCATTACCCATTTCACTCAAAAGAAATGCAAACTGCAAGATGTCACTGTTTCCAATGTTTATGACTATGATTTGCTTTCTTCTGTGATGATAATGCCAGTAAGCATGCAGCAGCTTTCCTCCATCTATTAGCTCTCTGGGAATTTATAGTTAAACTGTTCATAATAGAGCTAAGTGAAGTAACTATTAACTGTAGTCACAATATTTCCTCTATCTGGTCAAAAGGTTTCGTCTTCTGTTTTCTACCAGCACTGCCACTGCACAGCTCACTTTGCTTGATTCCTTTCCATTTGTAACATAAGATATTACCACGTAGGCACGACACAATTCTTGCAGCAATCATGCTGTTCCGTTCCATTGAGTGCAGCTGTAACTTCTTTTCCTATGATCAAGAAAATTTTGTCTTTGCATCACACAAAACACACTATGCTTCTGGAAACATCAGTCTCCTCTGACTTGGAAAAGAAACACTGGAAGTGATATCCTAGCCTAGCGTTATGGTTAGGGTTAACATCTGTGTCTGTATTGTATTCTTTTTTGTCTTCCATTGTCGAGTATTGTGTTGACACCCTGAAGGATGTTTCAATGAAATGAGACAGTTAAAGTTCTTGATTCTCAGGCACCATGTATGAAATGAAGGAGGAGTATTAAAAAGGTGAAAGAAGTTTCTGAGTTTCTAAGTTGTTTGCTTTCAGCCTGCAGACACAAATGAACCTTCAGCTCTGCTTCATCAACAACTCTGAAAGTGAAGAAGAGGAGGAGAAGCAGGAGGAAAACGGCAAGAAAGAGAGCGGCAACACATGGGTAAATAAAAGTAGAAAGTGCAAATGAAAGTTTATGGTTCTTGAGTGACGTCTAGTGGCGGTTCCAGAGAACAACAACAATTTGTTTGAAAAATCATCGGGTTTAAAAAATTGTAAAAATTATCATCAGGTGTAGAGTCTATGTTCATAACCTACATGCAACATTTGGAGATGGAGAGCTTCATCCTCCCCCTCTCACTGCATCTGTCTGTATTGACTGATCTTTATTGTCAGAGAGGAACTCTTCAGGCTCACAGGAATCCTCAGCCTCTTGCTAAGGCAGAGAAACCAAAAGCATCCAGAGGCTTCCGGAATACCCTGCGGAACCTCCGGGCTAGACTGAGAACAGATCACAAACCTTTGGTAAGCAAGCACACAGGGGGACGAAACTCATCCTCAGTACAATCCAAGACTTGGTACTCAGTCCTCCTCTTTCCCTCTCCTTTTTTTTCCTTCTCATTTCATCTCCTTTTTTTCCTGTCCCTATTTGCTCTTCTCAGACTTGTGATGCTGTCGTTCAGAGGAAACATTTGAAGCGCAGTGATCTACAAACTTTCAGTACAAAAGATCTCAACGCTCTATGCACGAATCTTAGCAAGGCCATACAAGGTACGCACACGCACACACACAGCAATTATAACATCTCGACTGTCCTTTTTTGATTTAAGTTTTGATTTTTTTTCTTGAATAATTAATACTTTATACTTTATGATCAAACTCTTCTTTTCCAACAGTGACCCTGAGTCTCTGTTGTGCCTGAAAGCTTATTCAGCTATTCTGAATGTATTGTCATACGTTTGAACACATTTATCAAAATACTACAGATTTATTCTTGCAGCCTTTTGAACATTCCTTCAAAATATTACAACAAATATCGTATAAAATAATATAACAAATATTTTGTCATGACAATGTTATGACTTTATTGTCATAACGGTTAAAATCTTGGTCATGAAACATTATGAGTTTACGCTTGTAATGTTTTGACTTTCTAACTTTATTCTATAAACGTTTATTTTTTCATACTCTGTGCCTGAAAGCTTGCTAATGTTTTGTTTCTATTAATCTCAGACCTGAGTTCGGAGCTGGTGGGTCTCCTCCAGGTTCGGGATCAACTGAGGACAGAGCAGGATGCTCTGCTTCTGGAGGTACAGGACCTGACAGCTCTCTGAAGACCTGATTGGTACAAACTCAGCTGAAAATGTTGCAAAAATCATTAACCTCAGTCATTCTTAACAAAAAAATTAGTATACAGAGTTTATACTCAGTTGTCATTTATTGGACAAATCAGTCAGAAGTCAGACAGACATCAATGCTGTGTGTTTCAGTGTTACTTCCTGTGTTTATGAGGAAACATGCTGGGATTGAACATGCTCAGTGAGGACATGTTCATACCTGAAATACGTGTACGCATAATGTGCCTTGTGTGTATCCTGCATTTGCGTGAAGCATCGGTTGTGCAATTTCTGGCAAAAACGTACGCAAAAGGATGTAAATGCACAGGAACCCTTGCTCCAATGTGCTGCCCACCGTGAGCCAAGCAGCGACTGATGTTCACTACTTGGAATCACTGCTCTGCCGCCGCACCCAAACTTCAACCACATTCAACTTTGTCTTCTGGAGACTTAATATGCAATCAGTGAGAAAAGGATTGTAGGTGATGTGAGCAAAAGAACACAACAATTCATTTTTGGCGTGTTTTTTTCTCCGCAGTAGAAGAAGAGCAAAGTGCTTTATTTTTGCCTCTGTAACTGTAAAGTGATCACAATATTCTGTCGACTTAGTATAAATTCAGTACAGAACATAATGTCCTAGCATTAATACCTCCACCAAGGCGGATCTGTTTTCACCTGCGTGAGGCTGTCTGCCTATCATTACTGCAAAAGTTCTGAAGTGATATTCATGAACCATGGTGGGCAGGTTGGTCATGTTCCGGACCCTCTTCTTTTGATGCTGGTTGACCTGGTGGTGGCTTTAATAACCACTTTTATGTTTTGGCCAATAACTTTTGCACCATAAGTCATGAAGCCTGAACATTTTTTTCAATGGACTCCTTGGGTCAATCGGTGCACAATCATTACTACATCATTAGAATTTACTGTGTTTTTAATTTATTTAATAAAAAAAATAACCCACACTTTTTGGTCACTTTCACAAAATTTTGTATGTAGAACATCTGAATCAAGCTGGACAAAGGTTATTTTTCATATTCTGAACCGTTTTTTCCACACGCCATTTGTCTGTGGCAACCAGATGGAGATGTACGCTTACTTCTTAACAACAGTTACATATTGTCAATAACTTTGGAACCAAGTATCATTTGATTTAAAATTTTCTTCCCCTATTCCATGAACTGAGATGCATCTAGTTTATCTATGTCCCCCTCAAAAACTTTCCGACATTTAAAATTTTGTCTTACAGTTAGAATAGTCACCACTAGATTGCAGCACAGAATAGGATAGACCCCTCTCTGTGTGTGGTCTTTGCCTCTGTCTGTCAGTGGCAGCTGCTTTCCCTATGTTTGGTTGTGTAGAATCTACTGTTGGTGAAGTATTGGTTAAGGGCAGATTTTCAGTTCGTACCAAACTCAGACACACACCATGTAGATAATCGCAAATGAGTCCAGCACAGTGAGCACGTGTGAGCTATGTGTCATTGATCTGCCTAGTTTTTATTGTTTTCTCAAGATAATGAGATAAGTATATTGAGATCTTGAGAGAGATCTCAGTTTTCTTAAAATCAATAATAAAATTCCTGATATTGTAAGCCCTCTCTCAGTTGCCATATTTACATATACTAAGTTTCCCCTGTTTTTGAGTGTGGTTATGATGGACACTGAAAGGGAGGAAATGGTTTTTAGAAAATGGTGAAAAAATGGTGAATGTCCACTCGCTTCTTCGACGCCTCAGATGATTTATTAGCTATCAGTTGTAAGTTTAAACTTATCTCTCCAGCCCCTTCAGATGTTTACACTAGGAGTATTTGTTGGATTTTGTGCATCTCACTCACCTATGAATATGAACAATGTTGGGCGTGATGGTCGCAAAGTGAGCGCAGCACATATCACAGATCCACAGCAAGCTATCGTGGGGAAGCAGCCAAAAGATATACAGATGGTGATATAAAGGGATTATTTGTATGACGCTGCTAATTGTGTGTGCCTTTTGAGCAATCGATTTTCATTATCTTTTTTTTTTTTTTTTTTTTTTTAATGTGGTGATCTGTGAACATTTGTTTTTGTATCCTGTTTGTGTTTTAGGTTTTAAGTGGATGTTTAAAAAGGTGTCTGTTCTTATCTTTTGTTTTATATAGTGTTTGCGTAAATAAGGTAAAGGTTTTTTTTCTCTAAATTGTCTTTGGTGACTTTTTACTACTTAAAACACAGTTGGCAGATTGTTGGTCATTAACGTGTCCCAACGAATAACGCAAGTGTAGGCGACCCACAATGCATGGCAGCCAGTGTTTGTAGTTTTTCACGAAAGATGTGTACAATAAAAGCATGTAGGGCTCCAACAGTGAAATTTGTTCATCAGTGGTATATCACTGTGCAAAATTCAAATTGTAATCAATGAGTTTGCATCACATAAATCACAGTTTA
Source organism: Brotula barbata (assembly GCA_900303265.1). Taxonomy (NCBI): domain Eukaryota; kingdom Metazoa; phylum Chordata; class Actinopteri; order Ophidiiformes; family Ophidiidae; genus Brotula; species Brotula barbata. Next base: position 40,141 of record OMNV01006590.1, read on the forward strand.
ATGCACAAAGGGTTAGATTTAGTTCAGAAACTATGATCGATTTTGACTGAATCGTGCGCAGTGACAGCAGCCTCCTGCACTGTATTGGTTTTTTTTAATTGCGGAAAGAAAACAAACAGCAGTCAACAAACTGTGGTGTTAGTTTGTTTGTGAGTCTGTATTGTCATTTCATTAAAAAAACAGAATCTGATCAAATCTGTCATTTTATTCACTGGTTTGCGGTAAACTTTTTTGCATGCCACACCCACAACAAATACAGACAGGTAGAGGTCAGAATCAGTGTAGCCTTACTTTAAACATTTTTTTTGTTTTGTTTTTTAAACAAAACCTTGCTTAACGTTTCCCCCCCAAAAAGACATTGTATGTAAAATTTTAAAAGCAGTACATTTAACATTTTAAAGTACCACTGTATGTCCCAGTAGGTACTTCTACAATATGTTATTTTTTAAGAAACCGTACATTACTATACAATCCCAACTGTAGGTAAGTTTGTTTTGGGTTTTTTAAACAACACAGTTGTGTAACTTACAAAAGCATGATAACGTACATATTTTTTAATAATGCTTCACCACAGTATGTAACTTTTCAAAAACAAAACCATATGCAACTTTGTAGAAAAAACCCACTGCAGTATATAGTATTATGGTGCATGATTTAAAAAAAAAATACACAGTACCTAACTTTCAAAGAAACACAGTATGTAACTATAGAATAACAGTGGTATAAGGAACTATGCCATGTAACTTTTTCAAAGACACAGTAAATTTAAAAATAATATGTTATGCGACTTAAAAGCAACAATAACTTGAAAAATAACATGATGTTAAAAAAGCTAATTGAACACAACATTTTAAAAGCAATACAGCATGTAACTTTTGAAATAGCCAGTATACACCAGCACATAACGCTAAAGTATATAACTTTTGTAACAGACACAGTATGTAATTTTTTTAATCCACACTACGTAAGGTTTTTTGTTTTTTTAACAATACAGTACATAACTTTTGGAAAAAACAACACAGTAGATACATTTTAATAACACTGCAATAAGTATGATTTTTAAAGCACTATATTATGTAACTTAAAGCACCACCCATGTACCCATATGCTATGTAATTTGAAAGAAAAAACACTGAAGTATGTAACACTATGGTATTTAACTTTTTAAAAACACACTGTATGCCATTTTAAAAACAACAACTACACATGCCCATAACCTTTTAAAAGAGCACAGAGCTACTTTTTGGTCACCGTAGTGGTCAAAAATGTTGCACTGGATTAATTAATTAATCATTGGATTATTTCAAGTTAAGTCATGAGTCCACACCAATGAACAGTGAAATAAATGTTTGTGTGTTGTGGTGAGTCTCATTGCAAAACCTCCCACTTCTCTTACTGAGTGTGGGATGGCCTCACACACATTGGGATGATACGCTGAGGGAGGGGCTGTGTTACCATGGCAACAGGCTGGACGGTTGAGAGGAGCAAAAAAGTGAAAGCTGAAGTGGACAAACTGTCAGTGAGACGGGCAGGAAGAGAATGATAATCGATAACGTTATCATTGATTGTGAGCTGATGAGGAGGAGGTGTTAGCATTGAACATCTGCATGTTTTTGTTCGTGTGCTTTTTGTGACGTTCAGGTGGTCGGAGCCATATGGAGCAACAAGCACAGGTGCAGCTCACAGCAGATTACAGTGATGCAGGTATTTATGAGACTGATCGCACACACACACACACACACACACACAACGACACTGATCACTAACAAACACAAACATGAGCTCAGTAACTTAACTGATAAGTTCAACACACTGACTAAAGATTTAGGCTAGATGTAGGACTGCACGATGTAAAAAAACATTGATATTCAATATGCTATATACTTGTGATATCACCGTGACATTACAACTGACATCATGTCAATGTGTGCAGCATTCTTTGTAGTTGTGTTGTTTTTCTTAAATACCACCAGGTGTCAGTATAATTGAAGGAGATGCGGGTGTGTGTGCATGTTTCACGTTTCAGTGGATAACATAACACTGTTTGCCTTATTTACCCAGTCTACACCATATGCCAGATATAGAGGTCCCAGGATTAAAACACTTTACAGTTTAAGCAAGCTAACAAGAAAATGTTGCTCCCGACACGCTCTTTAGGGAACTTTCTGTCTACGTGGCCATGTTTTAGGTTTATTAATCTGTATTAGCCGATAGTAACAATGGGCAGTCGTTAGTGACTAACTTGGATAAATAACTTTTTCATTTCGGAATTAATAATTACGTCAAGTCAAGTTTATTTGTATATCCGATTATATATGAAGTCTCAAAGGGCTTTAGAGTCCCAAAAAAATAACAGTTCCCAACGCAAATAAACAAGGCAAGGAAGTAAGTACTTAATTGATTAGTTCATTTAGATTACTGAATTAACGACTGTGAGTCCCTGAGATCATGGCTGTTCTGTAGAGCATGCACCAAATCAGTGCTTCCTTCAGACACCATAGAACCATACTGTCTTGTTAAGTAGCCACTGTGAAACGGGCACTGCATGCTTGCAAGAAACTAGTGCTGGCATTGGGACTGAGGTTTGTGCAAACCTGCGCAATGTGAAAAATGTGACATAGATGCTGACACTGCTCATCAAGTGGGCCTAATTCACTGTGTATAATAAAAAAGGCCTATATAGAAAGTATAAAATATTACATCCATAGGCTGTAGAAATGACTTCACGGCTTTTGCCCAGGCGATCTCGGCTCATCTCTCGTGAACACGTCACTCTCCTTCAAGTATAGCAGTTGAATCAGGGACTGTATTGGTCTATGGTCTATTGGTCAAAATCATGGCACATACTTGCTTAACTCATGGAAATGTTTGTTTCCAATACAGCAAATCCAAAGATTATAGATAACCTGATTTACCTTAGTAGTTTAGCTGATTAATGACAATTTATTTGATTGATAATTAGATGAAAATTATTCTCTTCTTATTTGATGAGTTCACTGTGAGGCTGCTGTGTGACCATTTTGACATCTGACTGTGTTGACTGTGTTCTTAGTATGTCTTGTTATTGGTTCACACATTATCCATGTTTATATGAACACTGTATAAGTGTGAAGTGCAGCTTGAACACACACACCTGCAGCTGCTTAATATGGAATGGATGGATGACCACCCAGAAGCACAAATGGCTCTTTGCTAAAAACTGGAATACTTTTATTTGACTGTGAGTGAAATGAGGTGAGGAAGTAGCAGTAAATAAGTTCAAAAAGTAAGTTTAGGACGTTTATCTGCAGTCAGGTGATGGCGACAGCTACGTGGTTACTTATTGCTGAGTTAATGATGCGAGAAGAGGCTGAATCAGCAGCCAACACTCGTACACAGGAAGACAAACAGGTCGCATGCAACACGCCTGAGCACACTGAGCACAGAGCCATGCAGTCCACGCTTCAATAACACATTCCTTCTTTCACTGTGAGCCACTAAACAATCACATGTTGTAGTGTGTACCAGACTTAACACAGGTTCCACACAGGATGGTCTGTGAGAGATTGAAAGATTGTGCAATGCGTAAAAAACCCTGTAACTTTCTCAACATTAGCTGGTTAGCTAGTGCTAGCTACCTTGAATGAATGATTGAATGAAGTCGCATGAACAGATAGCCATCCCAGTTTCTGGTGGTCTGTACCGGGCTGTGATTGTTATTGTGATTGGTTGACGCTTTGCGTGTTTTGTACATGCTGATACAGTAAGGATATTGCATCGTTAATGTATCAGAGGTGCTGTGGGGAACTGCTGTAAGTATTACCCAGTGGCTGAATGGCCTTTTAAGATAAAGATAAAGATAAAGCACAGATCATTAACAAATTGTTTGTTCTTTGTGTCTAGGTGAAGACACGCTTATGTGAGTTCATCTGAAAAATTCTGAGGACACAATCATTCGAGGATGGAGAAGAAACCAACCTACTTCACCTTCCTCTTCACATGAACATCACCAAAAATTACTATGGGGCCCCCACACAGAGCTCCTCCCAACGTCAGCGTCAGCATGCTCCATGCCCTCCTCAGCTCATCTTTGCCCTCTTCCTCTCCTTCTGCCATCCCCCCTCCCTCTTCTTGCAGCATAGACGAGTCTTACAAATACATCTTCCTCCCCATCTGTTACTCCTTCACCTTCATCTTCAGCATCTGCCTTAACTCTGTTGTCCTGTACCGATCCTTTCGTCGGACCAAACGCTGGAACGCCTCGTTGATCTACATGGTCAACCTGGCCTCCACAGACTTCATGTATGGCCTGTCGCTGCCGTTTCTCGTGGCCAGCTACGTGATGCGAGACCGCTGGGTATTTGGCGACTTCATGTGCCGGCTCGTCCGTTTTCTCTTCTACTTTAACCTGTACTGTTCAATCTTCTTCCTCACCTGCATCTCGGTCCATAGGTACCTTGGTATCTGCCACCCAATGAAGACCATCACGCTTGAGACCAAGCGGGCAGTGAAGTGGACATGTGTCCTGGTCTGGAGTGTGGTCTTCGCATTGACCTGTCCCATCTTCCGCTTTGCTCAGACTGGACATGTGACCCGACCGGCTGGGTTTGCTGGCAATGGGAGCAGCTCCGATAGCATAAACACTGAACTGTCTTTGCAAACGTATAATGGTAGTCATGGTTACCGGGGTGGGGTTGTTGAGGAGTACCAGAACTGTTGGGATGATGCCATAGATAAGGAGTTCTCTGTTTACGTCCCATATGGAATCATCCTACACTTACTAGGCTTTTTTGTGCCATTTTCCATCATAGCTTGGTGTTACTCTCATGTGGTTCTGACCATTTTTCGGACACTTCGATCTCAGCCTCACAGAGATGTAGACGACGATGACGGAGAGGAGAGAGATGCAGGAGGAAGAGGCAGAAGAGGAAGCAATGGACTGTTGAGGGTGCCAGATAGAGTGCAGGGGGTATCCATTTTCCTGGGTGGCCACTCTCCATATGCCCACCGGAGACGTAAATCCATCAGGACCATAATCACCATCACACTCCTCTTCGCTCTCTGCTTCTTCCCCTTCCATGTAACCAGAACCATCTTCCTCATCCTCAAAGTGACCAAAGGTGTCCCCTGTCGCACCATGACGATGGTTTCCATGTGCTATAAGATCACCAGGCCCCTGGCGTCTTTCAATGCGTGGCTCAATGCTCTGCTGTACTTCCTGACTAAAGAAAAGGGCGGAGCTCAGTGCTGCCAGGCTGTAAACAAAGACATCCAGCAACACGGGTGGCTGCTGTGGCCGCTGAGAATGTTGGGAAAAGGTGAGGATGCAGGGGAAGCGGGGATAGAAGACGGGAATGGAAATAAGGAAAATGAAGAAATCCGTAATAGTCCAGTGTACATAAACCAAGAACTGTCAAACGTAACTTATAGAATTGAATGATAAATTAAAGGATATGTTTTAATGTAGGTATATGTAGAATAAAAAAACTTATTAAGGATTGAAAAGACAAAGCCTCCAAATGCCTTTTATTTCTAGTTTCCTGTGTCCACTTTTTTACGTCATATACCACATAAATTCATAAGTGACATGTGATTCATGTGAAAGTGTGTTGTATTGGTGGGTTTTTCATGTTTAATCAGAAGGTGGAACATGGCAAATGGAAAAGGGTACATTTGAGTTGGAATCATGCATATAGTTCTCTTTTAGCGTTCACTTTTAGATTCATTTTTTACATTCGAGAGCTTTAATTTCCATGTGAAGGGTAATTACAAAAACAGTGTCAGGTTTGATGGGTTAGTAAGGGAAAGCAGCGTCACACAACCACATTCCCTCATTCATTAATATATGAAGATGTTTCCATAGTTGCTCATTTTTTATGTTTGCCGGGTTATTCATTAAACACACAGTTCTGTACAAATTAAAGCTGTTTCAGATGTGGCTCATGTGTTGGTGCTGTTGGTGTGTTGTGTGTTCCAAGGCTGACAATGTGGAAGACTTACCCTCATATTGTGCACTCAGTGCTAAGTGTCAGTGCAAGTGTCATTGCTATCGTCCCCCCGACGCAGTTGTTATTTTCACACCCAGCGCCCAGGTTGCGTAAATAGCAAATACACTTGCCCCAATTTGTGTGCACATGACCAATACAAACCACATCCAAGCGCAAGTCTATTTTTGCACCATGGCTCTCTGCTATTAAAGAGTGCAGTGTTCAGATGCGCCTTAATCCGGGTTCACAATGCGCATGCACACTGCTTGATAGACACAGGAACATAGATTCTTGCACTTAATTAAGACGGTATAATTCAGTAGGTGTGGAGAAAAATAGTAGACTAAATAAAAATGGGACTGAGCCACACACTGAGTTCAGTGTTAAATTTAACATTCCTGTGTCCCAACTTTGTGGCCTGTGTTCTTGTATTGTGTTTTATTATCTGACAGAAAACACTCATCCATCTCATCTCTGGGGATTACCCCCCGATTCCGGGTGTGATCTCCAGATATGGAAATGTGCGTCACACAGCTGGTGGAGGGGACTCCTTTACTCACATTGGAAGCGTTGTGCGTTAATGTACAGTGCAGATGGAAAGCAAATAACTGTCCTCCTGCCTTCAGATGAATATTGGGATTCATCAATTAAATATGTATCCTACAAGCAGTGTGGATGGCAGATAATAGCAATACAATTCCCCTTTACCTCCATTTAACCAAGAGCCAAGAGCTTTTTTTTGTGTCACAAACGACAAAGTGGTCACAGAGTTTTTGCTTTGCTTTCCACATGGAAATGTGTGCTTTGTGTGGAAGGGCCTTAACTTGTGTATGAAAATCGCTCCATATATTTGTGGATATGCCTTTACAATACACAAAAGGAAAATAAAAACAATGACACTGTTATGGACTGTGAAATATACAATACATTTGTGGACTGTCTTCTGTGGATTACAATGACTAAAAAGTCCAATAAAATCTTCTATTCCTTTGGTGGTTGAGAGCCACTCCCGTAGATGATTTGCACGAACTTTTCACCTCATGCACAAACAAATCTATTTACTTGGCAGAGAATCTGTCTGGTTCAGTAGGTAAAGGTATTGACAAAATGTATGTGTTGTTATAGCGCCATCATCAGGTTGATCGATGGGGGTTTTTTTTGCATTAGAGGTGAGAGCGCATGTCAATCTGTTTGGTTACAACAGAGTTAATCATTCATGAGATACTTTATGACACTTTTGACTACATGGCTATGGCCACTCAAATTTGTCATCCAATCATAGAAAAATGGTGAAGCATACCAAAAAACAAAGATATCATTTTTGTCCAACTTGATCTACATGTAAGATTAGATGACAGATGAGTTCTTGAAGGACATACAAAAAAATAGTTTGACTATATGACTTACATTTCAAAAGTATGTAAGTTAATACAACTTAAATGTATAGCCCACCATCAAGCCAATCAGTACCAAAATTTAATCGGTTCTCCAATAGATCATACCCAACTTGTCTAACAGGTGTCATTGACTCCCTCAATAACTTTTTGAGATATCTTGCTATCAGAGAGACAAATGGACAAACAGACAAACTCAACTGACAACAACAACAACAACCGTGAAGTGAAAGTACAGTCAATGAGCAATGGATAAGAGCAGAAACAGAGCCGATAGAATAAACGACTCTAATTAATATTTTATATGTCTCAAGAATAAGAATGGATGTCCCTCACTGGTGACTTGTGTAAAAATTGTGTGTACTGTTTATGACTCACTGATCATAAATCATTTACTTGTACTTTCTTTACGACTGAGCTTCTTTCGCCCTCTGCTGACTGTATCGGAGAAGAACCGGGTCTCAGATTCAGACTTTTATTGTCACATATACCATACGACAGCATACAGCATATATGAAATTACAGTCCTCTCGGACCCGTGGTGCATGGACAGTAAGTTGACTACACTAGATACTACGAAGTATGTGCAATATATACAAAATATACAATAAGCAATATACAATATACAATATACAATATACAATAGACATTCTGAGTGGGAAAAAGATAGTAGTGCAAATATAGAGTGTAATTGTGCAAGTGGTGCAAATTAGAGTCTTTGGCCCAGTGTCAGTGGTGGGCAGCGGATGGGGGGAGAGGGGGCAGTGGGGGCAGGGCAGGGAGGGAGTTGAGCATCCTGACTGCCTGGTGGAAAAAACTGTCCTTGAGCCTGCTGGTTTTGGCTCTGAGACTCCGCAGTCTCCTCCCCGACGGCAGCAGGTTGAAGAGGCAGTGAGATGGGTGGGTGGGGTCACCTGCAATCCTGGTGGCTCTGCGGGTGAGGCGGGTGTTATAAATGTCCAGGAGGGAGGGAAGAGGGACACCAATGATTCTCTCAGCTGCTCTCACAGTGCGCTGCAGGGTCTTGCGGCAGGAAACAGTGCAGGCGCCGTACCACACGGTGATGCAGCTGGACAGGATGCTTTCAATGGTGCCTCTGTAGAAGGTGGACATGATGGGGGTCGGGGCTCTTGCTCTTCTCAGTTTGCGGAGAAAGTACAGTCGCTGATGGGCTTTTTTGGCCAGAGATGTGGTGTTGGTGTTCCAGGACAGGTCTTGGGAGATGTGTACACCCAGGAACTTGGTGCTGCTCACCCGCTCCACTGCAGTACCATTAATGTTAGTGGAGCATGCTGGGCCTGCTCTCTCCTGAAGTCCACTACGATCTCCTTGGTCTTCTCCACGTTCAGGTGGAGATTATTGTCCTTACACCACGCGGCCAGGCGACTCACCTCACTCCTGTAGTT
>OMNV01006591.1:5090-18053 GCA_900303265.1 Brotula barbata
GGGGGGGGGGGATTCAGTAGGGAGGGCAAAGGGCAAAATCAAATTCAAGAAATTTATGGCCCAGTCACAAAGCACATCCCATATAAGCTGACGTGCAGGCACACACACTTAATGTATGCCCAGAAGGGCACATGGCACTGTCAGAGGAGCCAACCGTCAGTGACAGTTTTACCTGTCTCTTGGGAATTCAGATTTAAGTATACTGCAGCTAAATTCTTCTCTGGGGCTACCAAACTTCACACACTACCTATTGACACCTATTAAAGATGTATTGCATACGAGGTGCACTGCAATGCTGTACAATATATGTCTGCCACAAGCTTGTCTATCAGATTGCTTGTGGAAATTTCCTTTAACGTGTATATTACAAATCAATCTCCTTGATGCACGGTGAAGACACACACAAACATCAAGAGGGAGCGTTACAGTGATGCCAAGTATGCCACAAACTAGTAACGAAAAAAGACCACCGCAAACAAACAAAAAGCAGCAGCTGCGGGACCCATAAAAATGAACATTCAGACTTCCAAGGCCTTATCTAGTCGTGACTATTAATATTTCAAAGAAAAGCCTCCTTCAACCTCCTCTTACCCCAACCTCCTAATGTAACACCATATCACATCAAGAGGCACATCAACACCAAGCCCCACTGTGTGACTCAGGTGAAGAGGAACATGTTGACCTGATTGCACACAAGTAGACACAAACACTCCAAACACATGGACAAAGGCAGAACAAAGAACTCATTCAATTGTCCCTCCTTCCATGTCTAAAATTTTTTTTCTTTGCAAAGCTTGTTTCATGAATACTGCTGTGCTATACTTACTCCGATAAAACTCTGCAAGGCATTTGTCTCGTGCTTTTTCTGACATTAGCTGGTTCCTGGCCTACTTCTATCCAGTCCTTCAAGCCTGTATGAGGGAGACCATTGTGCCTCATTCCTACAGGACGTTCTCTTCTTAAACTCAGTCCTCTTTGAAGGTGTAGCTACTTGTAACTACCATGTACTGGGATGAGTGTTTTAAAATGCCGACACAATTCTCATACATCTAGTAATTTATTTGGATTTACTGCTGTTGGTAGAACTAAATTGCAAAGTATGTTATTATTAAACCAATTATGGTTAACTTTATTCACACTATGACAAACAAAATAAAGTATAATTAATTTGAATGCTAAATGCTTATCATATGACTGCACTTTTTTTTTTTTTACCTTTTACCGTCCTCTGGTAGTAATGGGAGAGAAGACCTTATGCCAAGTGCCGAAAAAGCATCAAAAAGTATTCACTAATGTAGCTAGAATGTTAAGGAAGATATGTTACAAGTGAATTATGCTCTGTACCAGAAAATTTAATCAACAGAAGTAATTTCTCTGTGAGATGGTGCTGGAGCGTAATTAAGATGAGAAACAATACCGTGATCAAAATCAGAAACTGTGCTAGAATGCTGTGAGAGAGTGGTCTACAAAAAGCTCTGACCTGTACCCTGTTGACAAAAGTTTTATGGCTGTCTGAATTTTCTGTTTTCCCTTACCAACACACACTCTTTCATTTTTAACACGTTTTTGAAAACCTTTTTTCTTGTTTGTGTACACTTTACAAGCTAAGTGACAAGCTGAAGCGATGCTTCATCCAGTTCATGTGTCCAATAGGTTTTCCTCACTCATGTGGACTCTTAAACATTAGATCTCTGTCATCCAAAGCTGTATTAGTAAACGATCTAATATCGGACTGCCATATTTATCTATTTAGTCTTACTGAAAACTGGTTAAGTCTTGGAGGATATGTTAGCCTAAACTAATCCACTCCTCCCAGTCATATTAATACTCACATTCCTCAAGACACTGACCAAGGTGGTGGAGTTGGATCCATTTTCAACTCAAGCCTGTTAATCAACCCTAAACTTAATCAGAACTTTTTCAAAAGCCTTGTTCTTCGTCTTTTGCACCCAACCTGGAAGGCCTTACAGCCAATTCTATATCTATTCTATGATGCTAATATTCATGTGGACGTAGAAAATGATAGCCCCAGCTCTGTGTTTATCTCGTTATTAGAGTCAATTGGCTTCTCTCTGAGTGTAAATAAACCCACACTACATCCATGACCTCGTTCTGGACTATGGCATCAAAATTGAACATTTAATAGTCTTTCCACAAAACTGACTTTTATCAGACCACTATCTAATAACGTTTGACTTCCTATTGCAGGACTAGTCCCCTTTAGACAAAGAAGTCCACTGAGCTTCCTCCCTCTCTATCTATCTATACACATTCACGTCCCATTAATGCATATTACTAACTTGGCTTCCTCCCCGGGGTATTTGTGCTATAGTGCTTTGTCCCCCTGCAGGTCCACACAGAGTTTAATACTGCTTCCAGATGGACTCTGAATTCATCATTGTTATTGTTATTATTTCAGTTGCAGTGCATCCCTCTTTCTCTCTATACCCAAACGGTCAAGGCAGATGGCCGCCCACCTAGACCAGGTTCTGTTGGAGGTTTCTTCCCGTTAAAGGGGAGTTTTTCCTTGCCGCTGTTACCATGTGTTTGCTCATGGGGGAATATTGGGTCTCTGCAAATTCAAGGGTATGGTCTTAATCTGCCATGAGATAACCTTTGTTGTGATTTGGCACTGTATAAATAAAATTGAACAGAATTTCAGCAGGCGTGTCTTGATTCAGTTACTGGTCATGTTCAGCTGAATCAGATAAGTGCTAACACAGCACCACTGCTCTGATTGGCATTCCACGGCACGCCTAATGAATCCTTGTGAATTTCTGAAATCTCCCAGGAAAAAAATAGTTGCACAATGCACTCTTTACCATGTGTCACACTCACCTGGTTGTCTTGGAAACTGGGGGTCTATCAGGCTTAAACGAGGCAGCAGAACTAGACTTGTTGGGAGCTGCAGAGGCAGGCTTAGGAGCTGAGAGGAGAGACAGTTAAAAGTGAACAGTCAAAATGACAAGAAGGCCAGTGTGAAAGGAGAGAAACAGGCACAAAACACAAGATATGTCACATTTAGGTCAAGCAGATATGTCTGATTTATGACACATTTCTTTGTCAGCAAGATGTAGGACAAATGTTTTTCTATATTAGTAGCAGTCAGTCTGGCATGTCTAATACGTGTGCTGAATCCATCATATGTGCATCTCTCTCATTACAATGAACACTCAGTTATAGCTGCATGAACATTTCACAGCAGGTATTATAGATGTGGTTTTTTTTGCACCACTTGCATTCAAGATACAGTCAAGTTGCGTCGAAGTATCTCACAAACTCATCCTCTCTTTTACGATTATACTTTCACCAACCTGCGGGCTTTTTAGTGGCTGCAGGAGTGCTGGTTTTGACAGTTGTAGATGGTGTCTTCTTTGTTGCTGTTGTTGTCGTCTTCGCACCATTGGTGGCAGGGCCAGCTCCAGCAGGTTTCTTCTCACCCACCTTAGTGGTGCTCTTGGAAGCCGTAGCTCCAACCATTCCTATTTTTTTTGCTGAAGTTGTGGTTGGGGTGCTTTTTTTATCTGCAGCAGCTATGGTCTTTCTAGCAACTCCATTGGTCTGGGGCTTTGACATGCCATTTGTGAGGCGATTCTGAGTGATGTTGGAACGTGAGCCAGATGTGGTCTTAGTTGGGCTGGTGGTCCCTGGTTTTGGCTTGGCTGTGGCCTTGTTGGTAGTTTTGGATTTGGAGTTTGGGGTTGCTGAGGCCTTGTCAGTGATCTTAGCAGCAAGAGTTTCCTTTTCTGGCTCAGGGTCTGAGTGGCCCATCTCTCCCAAAGGCTGCTGCGCCTCCTCCATTTGATCAGCTGCCTGGTTGGGCTCCTCACCCACAAGTGGTGCAGCAGCATTTACCGGATTGGATTCCAATGTGTTCATTGGCTCCAACAATGCTGTGGCGACCCCATCTGGTTTCATCTCCCCTTCAGTGGTGATGTTCAGTCCTTGCAGAGCAAGTTGGATGACTTAACACTCACTAAATTGCCACAGGTTTAGAAGTGTTTAAGAGAGGGCAACAACTGGTCTGAAAAGAGACAGAATGACAGTACAAAAAGAACGTTAGTCAAGACCAGACATGAAAATCGGTTCATTGCCATTCTAATCAGCAGTTCTTTTTACAGGTTTTGCAGGTAAAAACACACAGAAACACTTGTAGTTCAAGAGACAGCAGCCGAGCAGAGGTGGAAACGGGATGGCTAGATAAACCCAAGAGGGTATTGAGACAACACAGCAAAATGTGAAAAGTCAATAATTTCAACGCATTCTACGATCAGTTGATTGTAGGTAGGGCTTGGCCATGTGTCCCATTTTGAAGGTATGGATTTTTGCAATACCGTTGTCAAAATTAATTTTTCTCAGTACACAAATCAATTTGCTAAAAAAAAAACACCAAACAACTTCAAAGCCAGTCCAGCCCAGATTGTGGGTGTTTTATTCACATTTGTGAGTAAATCTTTTCCCTGTGTAAGTAAAAGTCGGTAGACCATGTAATAAAGCGTGCTTTTGGGGTGATCATGGAAAGTCCTACATAGGGGGAGCTTTTATGGTTTATGCGCTGTGTTTTACTCAGAGCTCCAGGTGAAGCAAAGCTTTGTCTTCATGCAATTCACACCAGAGACTCTGTTGTGTGTCAATGGGTGTGAATTAAGTTACTGTCATCATTTAGGTTGTCATATTATATTCAGTTGTTTACTTTGGCTGTATATTTAAGAAGGTACAGATAGTTAGCAACTTAATAGAAAACATTGATTACTATTGCATTTTTGTGGTATTTGTATTGTACAACAAAAACAAAAAGCATCAATGTCATCATACCATTAATATTATGAAAAATACAGTGATATAATATTAAAAGACATATTCTGCAAATACACTTTCAATGCCAATGCTGTGCAGCAGTCCATTGTGTGAGACAACGTCAGTGACACAATGGAAATGCATCAGTAACGCTAGCATGGAAGATTTATGGGGGAGTCCAATTTAGTGTTAAAGTTGAAATAGTGCAATCAAAAAGCTTTAGCAAAAATGTACAAATGCACACACACATTTAAGACTTTGTCATCACCTCATACATGAAAAAAAATCCACGCTACAGATATAAGTAATTATCTAAAGTAAGGAGGAGCTGAACAGTCACACAACCCCAACGTGAGAAAAGGCTGCAGTCCTAAACAACAAACATAAGAATAAGCTCTCAAAAACGCAAACACTTGAAGGAAGTTCAGAGATGGAGCAGCTACTTGGACAGCTATGTGATGTTCCACATCATTCATCATTGAGTAACTGTCTTTTAGTTAGTTAGAAAGAAAGCCTCTTTCATTCTGTCACTGATGCTGCCTTTCCCACAATGTTAGCCCCCCTTCCATTCCTTTTCTCTTCCACGAATATGCCTTTTTCCCCCTCCCTCTGTTCTCTGTTTGCCTTTGCACAGATGGCTGGAGCAGCTGAGCAAGGCCAGAAGGCACGATAGCTAGAGAATGATCTATTAGAAAATATCCAAATATCACAAACAGAGCTTACGCACAAAGCTAGTGACACACACCAACACCCTTAACGATGTCAAAGTCAAGCTATACCTTCAGTCACAGGACGTTTTCAATGCACACAGTTACCCACTGTAGCATGTTGGATTAATTGTGTTTCTAATTTCTCTGTGATGAGGAAGAATGGAAGATGGAAAGTTAAGGTTCAGTTCAACTCAAAAATCTTCAGGGCAACCTGGACTTCTGTTTGTTTTTTGTTCCTCCTCTGCCCAAATTTTGCAATTACCTCTCAGTCCTCTGCATGTTAGCTACTGCTAATTATACCAAAATTATTCTTTAAGGGACAGCAGGTATTCCCATTCTCTGCTACAGTTCTAACAAGGGCAAACATTCACTCTCAATTAGTCTTTTTAACACTGGATGTGAGAGGCTTACTTTATCAAAACAATAGACTTGAGTTTCACATATTGTGTCCATAATATACATATATATGTATGTATGTATGTATATATAATCATCATATACAATATACAACTTCACAGATGTATGCAACAACCTACTGTCTTGTGCATCAAAGTCCATTCACAGAACACGTGCCACAGCTATCAATAATGACTTCACTCAAACAAGATGTAAAGTAGAAAATAAGGCTGAGTCCAATCAGCATCTTCCTCTCTCTCTTTCCCACTCCAATCTTCCAACAGTAAGCTTAAGCATTTGGACAGGCTGTCCGTGTAGTCCACTGCCATTGTGAACATTTCTTTCTGCTACAACAGCTGTGAATTTAGACTTTCTTTGGCTCTACAGCTCACTCACCCAACTCTACATTTCCAAAAATGTACATTTATTTCAACACTATTTGACTCAAGTTAAGTGAAACATTGTTTAGAAATTCACACATTTACACACTCATTAACATACCTATGACTGAGTATGTAAAGGCAGATGAGTCAATATTTCAGCTTCCATTCAACAGCCATAAATGATTTACTTGTCCTGTATCTGAAGCAGAGACTTCTTGTTTTTGGTCACTATAAGATGTATTTTATTAGAATTATGATGATTACAATGTATTATATTTAAGGTAATTAGCTAAAATATTCCAATATAACTGTAATGTATCTTTTTAAATATGTATTTTTTAATCTTTACTTTTCTCAATTGTAAAAGCACTGAGCCCCATTCAATGTATGAAAGGTACTATACAAATGAAACAAATTTAACTGATAGAAGGCACTTATTCACTTTCAACATGGCCAATTGAGTTTTAGCTAAAGGCACACAGGAGAGAGTATAAGCTAAGATTAAGTTACTGTGCATTGTATAGGGAGTGATTTGGTAAAGTCACCGTATCAAAGTATATTTTAAATAATCAAAAGGGTCTTTTTAAAAAAATGGACCCTTTGCCCCACTGTGCTGCACATTCATACAAACCTAGAACACAGTTCTGGTGTCAACTCTAGATTCCATAACTAATTACCTAAGCAGCATCACTGGATCAACAGAGGATTAGCCTAAATGTTTTATTGGTTCACAGGATCTCAAATATATCTGCTGAGCATGACGAAAACATGCCTCACTTACTACTTTCTTTGCTCCGCTGTTTTCTGGCTGGATCACTCTCCGAGCCTTACCTTTGACTAACAAATTTCAGATTCTAGATAGATGGCTGTTTAAGTCCAGTTGATTATATGTTATCTATAAGGCACAGTGCGCCATGTGAAATATTGAGAAGATAAAATGGTTTAAGGTAAAGAGAAGTTCAGGTTATGCTGTCTCAGTCCAAGCAGGCAAATCACTTCTATCAGCCGCATGTTATCCTGTGGGACATGCACACAGGGGATTTGTAACAGAGACCTTCCTGGGTTCAACAGGCTGGAAGTGTCTGCAGTGTTGATCTGAAAACAACAAATGGAGACTGATAAGGAGACAGTAAATTAAGTTGCTCTAACAAGTTGGTGTTCTTTGATTTGGCCATTTAAGGTCTTTTATATAGTCTTAACTTCTTCCTTCTGTTCTGACTTTAGTTAACTTTGCAAAAATGCGATTGTCGGCATTTACAATGCTCCAGCTTCCAAGCAACATCCCACTCCAAATTCCCTACAAGCCTAACTGATGAGCTTTGCAGTAAACCCAGACAAAGGAAACACACATAAACCCATAACCAGAGCAAGGGCAGGGGGCGAAGCACAGACTCATGAAAGTTCGGTGCAAAGATCTCCTTTCCCTCCATCATCACCCTCCACAAGCAAAGTTTACATTTTTTCTGATCATCAATCACTCATATGTATGTCTAGGTAATGTTGGTTACGTGTTGTAGATGTATAATTTGTTATATTTGTAGACATCATCTTGACATACAGACAACAATCAATAAATCAAATGCTCTGAAAATGTAAAAAAAAACAAAACTGGAATCTGTAGCTCTAATAATCCTGAAATAAACATCCAACCATTCCATTCGGACTGAATGAAGTGAGTGACTGGTCAACCTGCTAATTACCTTCTGTTCGTAGCTGTCTGCGCACGCACAGTCTACCCGTCCATTCAACACGCACGACCAGATTCTCATTCTGAGTTCTACGGAGTCTTCACAACAATTTTCATTTTTTTTCTTATTTACTGAGGGCTTACGTACCAAATTAACCAAGATTACAACGTCGCAAATTTGCGAGAAAGAAATCTGAAAAATGGTGTCATTCACACACACGTCACTGAAAGGCCGCACATACTCATACATACGCACACACACCTGAAAAACCTTGTACCTGTGTGAATGCACAATCATAGAAATGTGCGGCAGAAGTTGTATGTGTGTATGCACGATTCTCCTAAGTGAGAGGTTATGCATGTGTGAATGCGTGTCTGTGTGCACATGCTTTTAGTAGTTGAAACAGAAATGGCACTTTCCTCGTTTACATTTGTTTTACTTGTAAAGACACTATCGTATTTTTGTTGTTGTCACCAACAATTAATCAGGGTTATTAGCAAGCTGATGATGCCAGCACAGGGCAAGGTTGGATCATCCTCCGAGTCATCATCCCCTCTTAATACCTCACACTAGGACATAAAACAGCCTGTGTGCTCTGTTCAAGAATAAAACTGTCAATAACTGGAAGGCATCCAGCCCAGCTGAGGCATCTAAGCTTTTCTGACTGTCTAGACACAAACAAGGCATTCTTGGATAATCAGGTCATCTGCCTGTGTATTTAAATATTAAACTGGTACTGTGTCCCTCTTTTTTGCATATGAGGGGGAGCTTGTGTGTCAATCAGAGGATAGCATAGCTAACAAAATCATTCTTGGATCAATTAGTGCAAAGCCCAAATGCAATGCTTTATCCAGGCTAAACTCTCCAATTAAGAAGCTGCGGTGTGAGCTGCTGAAATAAATGCTAGGTTAAAGTTAAATCTGCTCTTGTGCTCTACCATGGGGGCATGTTTAATCACAACAACAACAGTTGGAAACAAGAGCCTTTTCGTCTCCACCACCCAATTGAGCTAAAACTAATTTCACTTCCAAAGGCACGAATAACTATTGTGCAGTCAGCTGTGCTTTCACACTACACAACTGCATAAACACATATGCATTCTGTGCGCAATCTCCTATCCCTGGGGCTTATCTAAATACAAGTCAAAGAGACGGTGGGGGAAGGAAGCAGTGCTGGGAGTGGCTATGGTGGAGTAGAAAGGATACCAGGATAAAGGCTAAGAGGTTGTAGCAGAGATGGCAGACAATGCAGGTGGTGTCAAGTCTGCTTTTCAACGAGCACTGAACAGTCTCTAACCCTGTGATTCACAAACAAGCAGCTGAAAGAAGATGCTGAGTTGTGCCATTTGCACTTTAATATTTCTAATAAACCATGGGCCCTGGTCTGACAGGCTACAAAGTAAAGTAAAAGAAAGTCCCATCTCATCAAAATGCAGCCACTGTCTTGAATATTTTTTTCACCCAATTAGATTTAAGCTTTCAATCTGAGATATTGGGAGAGAGAAGTTTCCCAATGCTATATTTTTGGCAAAACATAAGCACGGAAACTACTAAACAACCAAATTGGGGCAATGTTGACAAAATTGAAATGGAAATGTGTCGACATCAATTTTTTCAAGTTGATGCATTTTATGAATTTACCCATCTGATTTCTAAAACACTTCAATGAAGTCTAACAAATGTTTTTCGTCATTATCTGTATGAAAATGCTGCGCCGTGACATCACTCATTTAGGCTCCATTCATTGGTCAGATCCAGTAAACATCATGGTCATAGTCAACAACAGAAATGCTGTGCCAAAAAAAAAGAAGTAAGTCTGGAGCCCTGTATGGATTCTTAATGCATGAACTGTGTACTGGTTTTAAGGGTAAAATTAAACAACCCTGTAACAAATTTGCTGTTCGTTAACTCCGTAAATGTGCAAACTATCAACAGAATAATGTACAGAATGAGCAAAGTATTACCAGAATATACAGGGATGTGAAAGATGTTAACAGACTAATGACCATAAATGTGCAAATGGTCGATCAATAAGTCCATAGATGATAAAAATGTGGTGCGTGGGGACAAATAAAAGTGGCATTACTGTAGGTATCAGACCTCACTCCTACCGTTTGAATTACATTGGCTCAGGCAGCTGCAGCAGCACAAAGAAAGCATTGAAAAGAAGGCGCAAACATTTTCTCTCTCCTTGTGTAATTCGCTGTCGCTGTGAGAAAGAGCAGCACGTTGTCTGACACACACCTGGATCACAGAAACATCTGATCGGACAGACTGGCATTACTTCTTAAGACTCATCGGAGCTTCACACAAAGATTTGACCATATCTTCAAGTACGGTCACAAAAACCAGAACAAAGAGGAGTACGACTGCTGCAACTAGTAGACCATGAAAATGCCTTGTTGGAGCTTTGAGCTACGTGTCACACGCTATCACATACTGTACACAAAACAAGTCGATCCATACAAGAGACAAATACACATTTACTTTCTCTCATCGTTGTCTTTCCCGTGATGCATCCAACCTCTGAGAAACTTGCCCCCCTGGGGTGAAGCAGATTAACACATGACAGAGCTTGTTAACCTTGGACAAAGAGAGATGCTAATCCTGTGCAGTCGGCTTTGACTGTCCTCCACTAGTACACAGACACAGCTACATGGAAAGCGAAACGGAAAGAGAGAAACCCCAAAAAGAGACAAAATAGAGAGCACAGCAACAGAGGCCTCAATGTGTCCCAGAATCTAGACAATACTGCAGAGCTAGGGTCCACCCCCCACACCCCAAAACAAGACAATAAGGGTAGAGACAGAGCCCGACAACAAACAAAGCCCCAATGGTGTAGGCCCTACTGCAGTCTGGCTGAGCTGCAAAGACAAGCAGCAGGGCAGCACATAGTTCAACTGTGTGGATATTGATTACTTATGAGAAAGTACGGCTCATAACTCCACAGATGGGCAGAGTAGAGAAAAGCCAGGGACAGAGGAAGTGCATTAGTACGGCAGACGGGGGACCTGTTCCTCTGATGCTGTTAAAGCTCTCTTCTGAGAGATAAGAGAGACAGAAATGACAAGGTTTAAAAAGAAAACAATAAGAAGGGGGGCAAGCAAGAATCAATGAGGCACTAAGAGCGAGACACACAGAGAGACAGACTGACTAATGGACAAAGACAAAGGGAAAGGCAACAAACAAATGAAAGTTAATTTGTAATTTGAAGTTTTACAGGACCACCCCCAGTAATGGGCGGTCTGCCACATACGAGCTACTCCAGAGGTAAATGAAATCAGGCTAAGCCATGACCAGCTGGTGGCTTGGATCGATGACACCAGATAGAGCGGGTAGAGAGTTCTGCCCTCTTACCCTATAGAGTAAGAGGGCAGAACTGAGGCATCTGGACAGGAAGGAAGAAATACCCGACGGGCTTCAGCGCTCTCTTGGGATTTTGCAAGGGACACACACAGATGCAAGTAAAGCACGGTGGAGTGTGGCCATAAGAGGATTATACTGTCCTATTTGAAGTGCAACAAGAAACGTTCCAGATGGAATCTGATTTCTCCAGGAAGTTAAGTTGCATCATTGACCAATAGATTACCTAGTAGCTGTTGGCTGTCCAAGAACCCAACCAACGCTACTACCTCAAAAGACAACTACCACCATCCTGACATCAATTTTTGTTTTACCACAAGCACAATGACTATGGAGACATACATTTAATACATCACAATAAAACAGCACAGCCAAAGTGCCTACAGTGCGTGACCAGATTAAATGTCATAAGGAAACGGATATGACGAGTGAAAAAAACAAAACCCTACAGCTCTCTATGATAAAGGGAGTCCATCATTTTCTCAACACTCATGTCTAGTATTCATACACACACCATAGACACAGCAGACTCCCTAAGCCACAGGTGGCAGAGAAATCCTGCTGGGACACCTTTGATTTCATGTAGGGCAGCAACTAACAATCATTTTGACAATCGACTGAGCTTACGATTATTGGAGCGATTAATCAACTAACTGCTTGCGTTAGGCTGTGCTAGCAAACACTGAAAGCAAGGACATGAAACCATATTTGGAAAAAATCTCTTCATGACCTTTACAGGAAGAAGTAAAAGTACATAAAGTGTTTTTTTTTCACTTACAAAAAATAAACTAAAACTTGCTCCATCCAACTTTTAAACAGTAAATATTTTCCATTCTTTTAGTACAAAAATAAGCTTAAAATAAATAAATTGAGCCAGCTGCATCACAGGAAATAAATGAGGGTTTCTGCATTAAAATGAATCTGAACCAAACTGAACTTCATTCGAGTAACAGAATAAGAAAATTGCAGAATGCAATACGGCAGAGCTTTTGTAAAAAGCTATTTGAAGTTTATGTTATTTTCAAATATAAATGATTTCTAGTCATGTGTAGTTTTTACATGTTTTTCTCATAAATGCTTACAAATGCAGGTTTGTTTGCTATAATGCTACTGTTGTATTGATGGACATCTTGCTGTTTCTGGCACATCAAATTTAGAGTTAGCATGCTAGCTTGATCTATCTATCGATCTATCTAACTAATGGTAAATGGACTGCATTTATATAGAGCTTTTATCCAAAGCGCTGTACAATGTTTGCCTCTCATTCATCCATTCATACACTCATTCACACACCGACAGCCGAGGTAACCATGCAAGGCCCACTTGCTTGTCGAGAGCAATTCAGGGTTAGGGTCTTGCTCAGGGACCTTCGTCATGGACGGGCAGGGATCGAACCGGCAACCCTTCGATCACTAGGCGACCACCCTACCACCTGAGCCATGCCCCGCCAACTAGGACGTCTCGATAATCTGTCTCGTAACACTGTCTTTGGGTTGAGACACAACCAGGTTAGTCAGTTGACTCCTTAAGAGAAGGCATATATATTATACAATAATATATATATATAAAATATATTATAATAACATAACATTTATTATATAACATAATATAATATATTATATTAATT
>OMNV01006592.1:0-66025 GCA_900303265.1 Brotula barbata
TCTTAAGCCTAATCTTAAACGTAGAGAGGGTGTCTGCCTCCCGGACTGAAATTGGAAGATGGTTCCACAGGAGAGGAGCCTGATAGTTGAAGGCTCTGCCTCCCATTCTGATTTTGCAGATTCTAGGAACCACAAGTAAGCCAGCATTCTGTGAGCGTAGTGGTCTAGTGGGATTATAAGGTACTAAGAGCTCTTTTAGGTATGATGGTCCC
This sequence comes from Brotula barbata, assembly GCA_900303265.1. Classification (NCBI taxonomy): domain Eukaryota; kingdom Metazoa; phylum Chordata; class Actinopteri; order Ophidiiformes; family Ophidiidae; genus Brotula; species Brotula barbata. The sequence goes on from OMNV01006592.1 coordinate 213, forward strand.
TGACCATTAAGCGCTTTGTAGGTAAGGAGAAGGATTTTAAATTCTATTCTTGATTTTACCGGTAGCCAGTGCAGCGACGCTAATACAGGAGAGATATGATCCCCTCTCCTGGTTCTAGTTAGCACACGAGCGGCAGCATTCTGGATCATCTGAAGACTCTTTAGAGTTTTGTTTGGACAGCCTGATAATAAAGAATTACAATAATCCAGCCTGGATTAAAGTGCAGAGAATTCATTTCCCCAAGGGGATCAATAAAGTACCCTTCTTCTTCTTCTTCTTCCTCTTCTTCTTCTTGTGCTGTATCAGGTGAGCCACCGGGGCTGCCCCTAAATCCACTTCCTGCTTGCCTGATCTTTAAAGAGCTCTCCTCTTGGTGCCTTCCTGTTTAGTATTATGAATAAGTGTCTTTCCATGGGCGTCGTTCCTGCTGCAGGCTTGACGATGGACTCGGTGCTGTGGTTCAGAACACCCAGTCTGATGAGGGACAGAACGATCTTTGATACATTTCCATCGGTGTTTCAGCTCTGGAGATCTGCTCTGCCCTGCTGCCAGCGTGAAACAGGCCACAAAAGAAGAACTTCTGCTTCCTGAGGGGTCCTAAACTGCCATCATGCTTAAGAGGCAGGACTCCATAAATAGTTCCTGTCCAGTCCCCCAAGTCTTTTCTTTAAGGCGGGACCACTGACATAATGGTGAGGTCAGGGGCAATCAATCAATCAATTCATTTGATTGATTGATTGATTGATTGATTTCTGGGCATGGAGAGTCGGAGACAATCTGTCAGTCCAGTGGTGGACAGGGTCAGTCTCATGTCCTTTTCTGTCTCCAGTCTAGCCCTGTACTTATTTTTCAGGTACGTCCACTCTGACAGAGGGACCGAGGGGGACGATTTATCCAGATGGATGTGATTATTCTCAAACAGGAAATAAAAGTACGAGTAAAAACAATAAAATATTGTATTGTTTTGTTACTTAAGTCATTGACATGGACATGGACCACCTGAAATACCACAGATTGAAAACCCCTGCTTCATGGGATTAGTCGAGCGCTAAGATTTTAAGATTGTAGTTCTGTGGTACATCACCTCTGTCTTCACCTGATCTTTAGTGTGTGACAGTGATCAGGATAGCTCTCGGTCTCCTTTACTCATCCAGTCTTCTTCATCTTGGAGACCAAGGAATCCTAATTGAAAATAAGGTCCTCTTGACCCAGAATATGTGGTGTCAAGTGGGTCATAAAGTCATAAAGTCCAGGCCTCTCGACTTATCATCTTTAATTTGGATTCTAATTCACATTTCCGATCACTGAGTGTCGATCAACAGTGTTTCATGTTGTCCAGGTTGGTTTGGACTTTCTGTATTCGTGTAAACGTCTTCCAGTACTTTCATCCTCTGTGTGAAAAAGCTGATTCAATGACCCCTCAGGCTTATCTACCACAACATACATTCATTTCCACATCTGGATGATTAAATCAGAAATACGGTCCAGGACCATAAGATACCGATGCTCACTACAGATTATATCAGTGTGGGATGTTAAGTCTTCAATTACTGGAAACAGAGATGGAAAGCAGAATACACACAGCTTTGGTTATCAAACAGAGCTGCTATTAAATAATTTCAATGAAATGAAGTCATTTGATGAGACACACACTTCATGACAAAGACGAATATAAAAGGAGAATACAGAGTTCAAAATGTGAAAAATGGAATCTTAAAAAAGAGACTGAAAAAAAACAGCAAGTGGTGGTGTGAACAAACGCCACTCTGGCCAGACGCAGACGGCGGAGAGAAACGGATTGAAGCGTTCAAGGTCTCTCTCGCCAGGACTAACACCGATTCACCGTAATCAAAGCTACACTATGATTTATGACATCTGAAGGTTTTTCATGTTCTTAGTACACAGATCTGTCCAAACTGTTTTACTGTGATAAGGTTTCTGTGTTTGTCACCATCCACCAATAGTTTAGAATAGAATAGAATAGAATATCTTTATTGTCATTGTACAATGTACAATGAAATTAAAAGTGTGATCCATGACGGTATTCATTCATTCAACAGTTCCATGCAGGAAAGAACATGGGGAACCCTCAAAGTCCAATCAAAGCTTGGAAACCTGCTGGGTTACCATTCCAACCTCACCAAAGTGGATCAGGCAAAGACATAAAACATTCGGACTTCTCCCATCACAATTCTGAATAATTGTGACTTAAATTTCAAAACTCTGAGGCAAAAAACTCAGACCTCCTGTCCTCCCTGCAGTGAGCACATGGCCCGACAGCAGCCAAGATCCTGACAGGACCGAGGATTGACCCATTTGTTGATCTTTCCCGAGGCTCGTGGAGTCGCAGCAGAAGCAATTTACTAAATAAATGGTCAAATATAATCCCACCACAACATAACGATAAACCACTGTGACCTTATGGAATATGTTTTCAAAAGCAGGAATGTTTTTCATTCCAACACTTAACGTGCTGGAAGATCTGCTAACAATAGATGAGGAGCAAACAAAGGTCAAGTAAGCTTCTTCATCGCTGCCTCTGTCAAAGCAGGATTGAATCCACTGGAAACAGCTCAGGCCCAACGCTGAGCCCGCATGAATAAGAGGAAGCACGTTCTGGAGACACAGACTCTCCTGCTGAGAGTTGTTGGTTAAACTCCCAGTTTGTCTCCGCTGAGGTTGCTAAGAGACAGGAGGAAGGTCTGAGAGCATGCCCCTCAGCCCATCCACCTCATGCTGCTGTGTATACGATCCATGAACAGAAAAACACCACGGAGTAGGTCCCCGTTCAAAGGTCTAAGGGTCTTTATGAATTTGAGCATAAAACTGATGTAAACACCAGAAAAAATCAAGTAAAATCTGAAAATTTGAAGAGGTTGATGCAATAAACGATTTCTGGAATATTTTCAGTCAACATCAGAAAATGTCTCGGATGCCATTTGACCATGTCGTTTGTACTTTGGGGTCTGCGTTACTGGAAAATTTGGTTTTGATCCAATACCAAGTAAATACAGGGTCAGTATCCCACTACTGATACCGATACTTTTTTGTACTCTCATGTGGAGAGAGCAGTGTGTGATGATTCAACAGGCTCAATCTGAAAACATTTTCATGACAATTAAATGATTTTTTTATTCATGATTTATAAATGTGCAAACGTGAAAATGTTTTTTTGAATAAACACGGTGACACAATTATTTTTGGAGAGAATTCATGTTTTGGAGCCTCCATTTTACCTTCTTTACTTTTTGTTCAAAAAAAAAATATGTTTCCATTTTTCCCTGTCATTACTCTTCCTCTCTGGCTATTTAAATAAAGAAGATGCACATAATCATATACATGAAGAATCGGGGGTCTCATCTTTATTTTGATCATATTCTGTATTTTTTACATACAGAAATGAAATTTGTATTTATTGTATTTACCCCATCCATATAGGGCAATTGTAAGCAACTGGGGAACTCAGTGTTCAGTGTCTTGCTTGAGGAATCTTTGACATGTGACAGCAGGAGGCGGGGATTAAACCACCAACTCTACGGTTGGAGAACAACTCGCTCTACCGCTGAGCCACGAGCATGTGAAGAGGTGAAGTGCGAATAACAGAACAAACGTTCAAACTACAGTTCCTCACGTTATTTCCCAGATGTCCAGCCCCACTCTTCCTCTGATTGGTTGGGTTTCCACTTAAGGGCCGATGATTGGTTCAGAAAAGTACGGACTTTAGAAGCAAATTGAATCTTTGTCCGTGACGACAGAACATTGTTTGCACAGACAGGACTAGAAAAGAGACTTTGAAACAGGTGTCCGTCCTATTGACGCCAAGAGACGCGACGTAGCATCGCTGAATCAATATCTTTGGGATTGATCCGCCCACCCCTAGTTTTTACATAACCCTGTAAATGTAGTAACTTTAAAGATAGGTTATCACTTCTGCGAGGGTTCTGGTCTACAGAGTTCAAAAGGTTCCCCTGAGTCCTCTGGAGAACATGGAGTTTGTTCCAGCGCTACACGACATGAGTCACATAAGTCAGATTATGATCAAATGAACGTACCGTACCTGTGTGCATGTAAGCAGACGGGCTGCGACTGGTGTAATGTGTCGGGTAAGGTTGGCGCTTGCTGCGTTTGCGGATTCTGTGGTCCTTTTCACTGCGAGAGCGTTGAGTCCTCTGGGGCTCTACAGAGGCCACGATGCGCTCTGACAGGTCAGAGCTGGGCCACGCCCACCTTAGCGTGCTGCTGCTCACCTTCTTCATTCTAAGCACTCCAAACTATGCCAGAAAAATGAGTCTGTTTGGGTTTTTTAACCTTACAAAATGGACTATCTGGGCCAACCCAAGAGCTGCAGAATCTCAGTGCCTCACGTGAATTCCATTTTGGTGTGCTGACGTTATAAAAACAACAAATAAAAATCAAACCATCCTGTCAAATAAATATCTGTAGTTCCATTTTTTTCACAGATTATGTCATAGTTCTATTTTTGATAGAACAAAGAAGAAAAACAGGTGATGGGGTGAGTTGGCTGCTGAGTGGCGGTGAAGGTGTTGCCCGTCCTACGTCCACATCGTCGTTCCTACGGCTTCACGCTGAGGCTACACCAAATCCACGCTGATCAACTCGTGCTCACGGGAATTATGTCTCAATTCGTGCGCTCGTGCACAGAGATATGCTCTTTACTGACAAGCCCTTGTTGTATCCAGATGTGTACACGCCAGCCTATCTATGGCATCCCATTCATCCGACGTTAGCTTCCACCTGAACATGAGGATTGAGAGAACAACGCTACAGACGATGATCAAAGGACGGTCAAGGTAGGGAGAGTGGTAAAAAGACAAATCCATGTTCCTGTCACTTAGAGTCCAAAGAAGCAGAGGAGGAAGGAGAGCCCGGAGGGAGAAGAGGCTGCCGGGCCAGAGGAGAGAGGACAGAGAACCTCTTCATTTCCATGGGAAACCCAGACACACTTCTCTTTTCTAATTATATTCCTCCATCACATGAATCCTCTGAGTAAATAGCATGTGCACGCTCCCGTAGAAAACAGATAGATTCCTCTCTCTCACCGATCTGTCATTCCTCCATCATTCCATGCTGTATTCACCATTTAGAAACCATCTGGAGAAAAAAAAAACTCGTGCATGTGACAGCATGTGAATCTGCTGTGGCAAAGCAAAGGGATGAAAAACAGCAAGATCCACGAAGACCATGTGAATAAGGGTTAATCCACGCGGCGCGTACTCCAATTCTGAATTTCCTTTGTCTTCTCCCTCCTCGTTCTGCCTTTCCTTTCTTTCTTTAAGCCTCCTGCTCACTGCCTGTGCTCTCACGCTTGCTATTTCGATGTCTCCCTCTGTCTTTCACTTCGTTGTTGTGGTGAGGAGGGAGCAGCAGGATGGAGAGGTAGGAGGCGGGGAGGAGACGGCAGGAAGCCTGTCAGTCAAACAGTCCCTCCACTCCCCTTTCACTTCCATTGTTTAAGCTCTGCCGTGCCTCTAACCAACATTAACACCAGCCTGTCACTCAAACCTGATGACCGTGTGCTGCTGTGTATTTACCAACTGTGGAGCTGTGGAAAATGTTTAGACTGTGTAACATAATAATATACTACAGACAGAACAGACCTGCTCCAGTCCAGCAGGTGGCAGCATGCACCTCTTCTGCCAGTTTACAGGCAGCCAACAAGAGAAGTTGAAGGGAATGGAACGAGTGTGTGAGTGTCTTTGAGTGAACTCTCTACCTGTCAATACAAAGGGGAATGTTGGAGGATCTCTCACTCAGTAAAACCACAGGTATTTGAAGTTACTGTGAACATAGGGTACTTCGTACCTCTAGTATCAGTGAGAATAACAGACACAGTGAAAGGTTTCAGCATACTTCCATGTAACAGCACAGCACCCAGGTTTTACACACACACACACACACTGATTAAAGTAGAAGGTACCCGCTCAGAGATGTCTGTGGATATTTTTCTATTATGTAAGAGCAACAACAACAAAACAAATCAAATATAAAATCATCATCAAAACTTAAATAAGCATTCAATTAAAACAAGCCAACAAGGAATAATTTCAAAGAGCAACAAAGACTCGCGGTTGCAGGAGCTTTTTTACCCCAGCACGAGCGCAAACAAAACATTCAGGTATTTTTTTACTGAAAAAATATAGAATGTCAGGTCAATTTACAAGACTCTTTGACTAATTCATGAGTTTATTTTCAGTGTCCAGCTGCTTGGCTGTCCCAGAGCAGAGACCCTGTCACTGTGGTCCCATTCCGTTTATTTCAGGTACATGGAGGCTGTGTGGACTGCATGTTTCTCCGTAAAGAAGGAGCTCCACGTGTCATCCAGCCGTTACTAAGCTGAAGTGCTGGTGAGTCATTTCAGACAGTGATGATGGAAAAGTTGTTTTACTCTGAAATGAGCATTTTTGTGGTTTGCCTGGAATCCAACCAAGTACTTTAAGCTGAGTACAACACCCCTGATAACTGAGCAGCTCAAATCCTACAGCAGCTTTCAAACTATAATGTTTCAGGTTATTGGTTTGATATATTTACAGCTAACAGCTAAATGTATACATATTAATAATAAAATAAATAAAACAAATCATCATCAATGCAACAACTTTCTTTTGAGTGATGTAATGTTATGATAATTAAGTAGTGCTTCCTTATGTGTGCAACTGAATTTAAGTTGTGATGCAGCATACAAAGTAGTGTAAAGTGTTAAAGTCCAAAGACAAAGACCAGAATCTGTATTGAACTGATAATCATTTCTGGATCAAGAACCCATTTTAGGTTGAATGGCCCAAAGATCCCCAGCCCATCTGAGTAGGACCAGGATGGATTCCAAACAAACAGTGAAAGCAATGAGAGAAAAGAAAGTGAAATAAAGGACGTAGTAACACAAACACACTTGGTGATCCAGTCATGAAGTATAAAAATCCTCCAGGAAGCAGCCAGAGATGGACTGGTGTCTGATCACATAGACCACCGGGGAGATGGTTTGAGACGCATTCCCAAAGTACTCGGCCAAGTGTATGTGCATCAGACCCATCAAGCTACATGTGACAGCTTTACGCCTCCCAAACAGCAGATGACACAGCAGAAGGAGACGCTTCGTTGATGCTCATGGAGGTATGAGCGAGTTGTCCATGATTCATTTGTTATCAAGCTCACACACTGAGGAGCACGGTGATTATTAAATCATCTGTTCTGTGTCAGAGAGAGAGAGAGAGAGAGAGAGAGAGAGAGAGAGGAATGTGGATGGAGGATGAGTGTGTGTGCTGAAATATTCTACCCACCGTGAATGGAGGGACTATGGTGTGGAGTAAATCATTATCTGTGAATTGTTTATCTTTTCCACGGAGATGAAGTCATGTGGCTAAGTGTCAACAAAGTGTTTTCATCAGCGGTTAGCCATCCCATCAGCCCAAGACACGAGAAGTGAGCAAGTCTAAGTGGAGGTCTAAAGACGATTATCGGCATCGTTACTATTGCCTCAACTTCAGCAGTAAAGAACTACAAGTATTTCCCCTTCCATCGGACAACAGGGGGACCAGACACTGGACCAGAAGTGTTTGTTAAAATGTTATAAATGAAGGTTCTTTCATAATGGAAACATCTATTACAATCTGCTCGTATCGTGCAGATATTGCCGAGTGATTTGAAGCCTTTTGGCAGCTGTCATAATATGATTCAATTATGGGAATTTGGACTTTCCATGTTGCTCCTCTGCTTCACTTCGCCCTGAAAGTTTTCTGTGTCACTTTAAACTTTATTTCTTCAAAAACACAGAAAACCTAGGATGTTTCTTTGTTGCACATCTTACAATAAGTTACAAACTTACAAGTGTTTTTCATCGTTACATGTGCTTTTTTTATCATATAATTTCAGAAAGTAATTATCACCCAGCTGGACCTTTCAACATTTTCACCAAATTGATCTCTTGATAATCACTTTGAAGTTGATGTGGTGACATCTCAGACATTTACATGTTGGAAATTGGTACTGAAACATGAACTCAACATTATTGAATATGCTTGAAAAACAGAGAGATAGAGAGATGAACAGGAAAGACGGATGACATGCAGCAAAGGGTACAGAGCAGAATCAAACCCGGGCCGGGTAGAATGCGCTCTCCCAGGTGGGCCACCTGGGCACCCCATTGTATTCTATTTTTAACGAAGGCATAAACGGCTTCAGACAATTCATTCAAAATAAAATGAAGTTGTTATAAGTCTTAAATTGTTAAAAGTCATTGTTTGTATAAAGTGTAAGTTTTGTCGATAAAAACTATCAGTAGCATAAACAGTAAACGTTAGCACAGAGGAGAGTCGGATGGCGAACGCACATGAGAAGCCAGATCTTGAGGACCCTCCTGTACCCCGCAGGTCTGCGTTCGGGAACATGACGGTTCTACTCTATGAAAATGGAATTAATCTTAGTTCAAGCTGGGACTGAATGTAACACTGAAAATGTTTACAGTCATTTTCTACGTGCTGCACTTTATGATCTTTATTTTATTATTATACTTTTTTATTTATTTGAGAACCTTCACAGTAACTTTTAAGTTATAGTAGTCATTGGAGCAGCCATATGACAGACATTTTTTATAATGTTACATTACCTACTTAGACCTTGGCGTGTAAATCTTCAAAAAGAGAAGCGTCCTTTATTCTGGGAACGATGGCCACTTACCCAGTTCCAGCTGAGTCTGTTTACATGTTTAAACTTCATAATAAATGATAAGAAATTTGATGTCTTGCATTTCTTTTACGCTCACTGTATCGAAAACATACCGAACCGCCAGTTCAAAACCAAACTGACTCCTGGGTACGGTTACACCCCCTTGAAGCAGGGTGGGATTACTAACGGTGGTAGAAAGTTACAGACAATGTGTGTGAGAGCACTTTGAACAGACAGTCAGACAAACAAGTATAGAAAACTCTATGCTAGCTACGACGCTAACTATACTGGATGATGAAGGGTGTAAGGGCAGCAACTGAAAATGAAGACACGCCTGAAGAAAATGATGAAGACAGATAGAGAGATGGATCAGAGGATTCAGTGGCAGGATTGGAGCACGACAATGATAAAAGTATCTCAGACAACATGAGCGCTGATGAATGCTTTTACATAAGCAATTTCAAGAGAACCAATGACAAAAAAGATGGTAAAAATGTGTGTTTATTTAGTTAATATTTGAAACGTTTGCCAGCAATAAGGATTTAATGTGCAGTTTAATCTGTGTACTCACTCAATTCCTGATAACAACATTTCACTGTCAGTCAAGGAAAACAAAAGGAAAACAGACAACAAAAGTGAATCAATCAGGTTGGGTTCATTACTTCATGATGTTTATATCAAAATCAAGAAAACTGTAATTATGACCTATGACCACTGTAAATATTTTAAATAGGTGTTGTTACTTTCACACTCAATCTATATGACAATCATCTAGAGGAGAATTCATAGAGAACCATAAAAATAACTACAACTGGAATATAAATCATAAATGACAAAAAATAAATGATACAAACCCCTATTACAAACATCATTCATATGAATCAATGGGTTCAAGGGCCACAGGATGTGGAACATGAACAATAGAAGAGCTGTGACAGGCCTTTGACAAAAGATTAAAGCAAAAATTACGCACAACTATTCATTTATGGGGCTAATGATCGTTAGTAAAGCCTAAATAAAATGAATACATTTATTTTATCTATATCTGCCATCCGCTGGAAAAGACACAAACAACTATTACTATTGGTTGTGAATTGCTGACCTCTAGTGGACTAACATGAATGTTACATTGCATCTTGAAATAATTTATTGTCTCTACTTCCATCCATCTCTGCTATGAACACATTTGTTTTGAAAAAGTCAGAGAAAATATAAGCAAAATTATATGTATCATCTGTGCCAGGAAGAGGCTGATTCATGTAATCTAAAATCATTCCACTCCTAAATGTAATTACAGGTAGAGAAGGCCTATAAAAGTTTCCACAGGCCTCTGTGACTGCGTTTCTGGGATCTACACGGTTTCTTCATCACTCATTTTCATTGCAAAGATAAGTGGAGGGAAATGTCTTTACCTCCATGCATCCCATCCTACAATTAACATTGGATCTTCAAAGATTACAGCATCACTACCTGTCTCCACAGACTATACAGGAATGTCCTCACACACTGTTTAAAACCTCTTGCTCACTGTGTATTTTCTTCTTGTTTTGAAGGGTATTTCCTCCTCTATGATCACCATCACCATCTTCAAGTCAAACTTCTACACATAAATATTTTCATGTGTTTACAGCAGCCGGCAAAAGTACAATTTCAGCTCCAGGTGATGACGGCAGGAGTCCATGAACCAGGGAGATAGTTAAGCAAATTACACAATATCTAAGAATATAATTAATTTTTTTCATAATCTATTTTTGTTGGTGTCTTTCATATTATTGTTGCTTCATTCAGGTGAGTTTAGTTCTTTCTTAATTAATTATGAATAGTAATGCTGTGTGTATACTTCAAACATCATTTATGTGTATTTATTTATTTATTTTAGTATTTTTGATGTTCAGAATAGTTAAATACATTTATATTTGAGGGAAGTCATCAGTAAAATGAGGCATTTTCATATCTTCTTATCAGCCAATAATAACTGATGTGAAATCAGAGCCATTTGATCAGGATCAATCACAGAAATCTACTGTATTACATCTGCTGGTCTTAATTCATTGGATTTCTGATTCTGAAACTCAATGAAAATAGCCAAATAAAAACAAATAAATGTTGTCAACAAGATTTTTGTGTTGTTTTTCCTTTCAGAATCCAATGTCTAAACACCCATCAATACAAAATGCACAGCTTTTACAAAGCTGACATCAGGACCGTGACAGCAGTAGAGGACAAACCTTGTCTACAGTGTCCTCTTTGGAGCCCTGCAGAGCTTCAATAGGGGAGAGTTCATGTGATCTTAGTGTTGGTTTTGATCAGTCCATGGATTTATACATGACACCCACTCACTCCAGTTTCTATTTGAGGAATAAAGCATCAGTAAGAATCATTGATTGGAGTTGATAACTTATTTTACTTATTACTTACACACAAACTAATTTCACACAGTTAGACAGTAAGAGGGGATGAAGAGTCAGCAGATCTTGGATCGGTAGAGGGAGGCCTGTTCTGTTTTTTGTTTTTTTAATTGTGAAACATCAGTGTTTATGTTTAATGGTGTTCGTCTATTGTTGACGCCTGCAAACAAGCCGGTAACTAAAGCAGTAAACAATGGACATGGAGAATAAAAATCTAAGCCAACGCCTTAATCCACTTTGATGCACAGACCAGACAAACCGGAATGTACACAATATGGCCTTAAAAAGCCTCTTGGAACAAATCAGAAGGCACCACAGAGGCTGGGTGATTAACTTTGACAGTAAGGGCTCCATTTTAGTACAAACTGTTGACGGTCACCAGGCATGCCCGCATTTTGGAACACACAACGGCTAGGCTAGGCCAGGCCAGGCTAGGCTAAGCTAGGCTAAGTCTAGCCACAGCCCAAGTTCGTATTATCTCATTTGTTCATATTACTTTGCAGTGACTCATCACATCATGAATCTGTTTTCCAATCATCTTTATTGTTCTTTTCATTTCATAGATTAGTCTGTATATATAAGTTTTAACCGTATTCGTATCGGCTCATTCCTTTTCTTTTCTTTCTCTTCATACCAGAGCAGCAGTCACACTTTCACGTTGGCGCCACAAAAGGAATGCAGGTGGAACAGAGCCAAATGTAGTTTTTGGACTAAGGTTTCAACTGTACCGCTGAGGGGACTCCAGACATAACATCAGTTACTTTCATTCATCAAGTTAACATTTTAAATGATTCATATCCAGTAAATAACTGTTTATGTGCTCTATGTCATGTCATGTATATGTCATATTAATTGAAATATGACATGTTCATGTATTCAGGTGAATGCCATCACTGTCAGGAGAGACTTCATGGAGGAGGCCCTGGCCTGGCAGTGCTGACGGTGCACAGGTGGAGTCTGGCTGCAGTCTGAAAAGACCTTGGTATGATTATTATAGACAGTTACAGGTTCATCTGGTTTTGATATTTCTATATTTTATTTTCTGTCACACTGGTTTAACACTCAGTTTGTTGATTTTTACTGTGGTGTTGGGAAATAAACCCAGAATTCTCCCTCTCTGGTTACATCTGTTGCACAGGTACACTGGCAGGAAATGACCACGCCCCAAACAGGACACGAGGATATGATCCGTCCGTGGAGGGTCAGCCAGATTCATCTCTTAAACCTGTTCAATTTATGAGTCTGTCATGTCTGTTTTAGTTTCGGCCTACATTCTTCAACTCGCAGAAACATCTAAAGACACAGAATGAATGCATTTTATTGCTATCGTGGCATCCATGGACAAAAAAAATTTAATGATTAAAGATGTGATTTATCATGGAATCTCCCATCAACAACATTCATCAAGATCTTCTCTTTCTAATCATTAACTACCAATCAACAGAGTGAGCTCTTTGAGTGTGCACTGACCGGGTACACAAGGCCGGATCAACTCCTTCATCCACTTCTACTACTAATACTACTCAACCACAAACAGTTTGTTATAAAACATCAAACCTCTTATGATATACGTGGTGGATGTGTGATCCATCAGTTCAGTGCTCACTGTGGGTGCTCATCTGTGATCATTCAGCCCCTGAATAGTTCTGAATAAATACCAACCTTGCTGGAGATGGAGGAAGAATTGTCACCATCCACAGGCAATCTGACAGATTGAAATGGATTCTAAATTATGAAAAAAAAAAAATTCAAACGTTCCAGGTTCCATCATATGGGTCCAGTTCTACCACACAGCTACAACTGCTTTGATTCTAATTACATTTATTATGTGCTGTGGGCTTGAAGTGATTACTGCCTTTGAAAAGCAGCTCTACAAGTTTAGAAAAACAGTTCTTAAGTTGTGCATGCAGACGATCTGCGTCATTGTGTCCTTCTGCATGGAAAGTTTCACTTGTATACTTACAGTAAGTGATCACATCCATGTTCTAATGCTGCAGTATTAGACCAGTTTAGCATCACAATAGATCAAGTCTCATCTTACATCTCCACCTGTGGTTTTTAGGGACGTTTCAGTTTTTTTGCTTCATGACTTCTGACCAGGTGCTAGGCTACATACCAAATCAGTATCACTTCATCTTCCTCTCCTACCTCCACTTGCTCCCAATCCTGCTCCTCTTGCTCCTGTTGCTCTAAGATTGTTGAGCTAGAGAGTTGAATCCATCTGCTTGAGGAAAGACATTGAGCCGGGTTAACCGGTCGTTAACCACGATGAATGGACCGGGGAAAGACGGTCTCGAGAAATGTTCCCAATGTTAGCTGAAGCAGGGGAGCTGCAATTACCCATCATATTTTGATAAACAATCAACAACCAAAACGGATTAATTGAAGTTTTTATTTTTGCAGAAATGCACTGATTTTGTGAGCCATTAATTGAAATGTAAGCAGGGTTTTCAGTGCTTTAGTGGCGATCTCAGGGTATTCCGCCTCGATTATAATCCAGAACATCGGCAGCGTTGAAGTTGTCTCGAACATACTTTTAAGACCACCGTCATTTGCAGTCTCAAGCAGTTGATTCTCTCCTAGCACGGAAATGGTCGATTCACAAACAGGTTGCAGATCTATTCCTTCGCAGTTCGTGGGTCTTTAGAGGTTTTGAAATCGGTTCATTAAAAAAAAAAAAAAGAAACAAAAAACACACCCCTAGACTCCGATAGTCAATAAAATGGAAATATGATAAGTTATTCTTTCTGTGCAGCCTGGTACCAGTCTGTGTGCTGCCTAGTACCGGTCCACGACCCGGTGGTTGGGGACCGCTGATTTAAGGCATAGACCACAAATGGTGTCGATTTCTGACCCCACGATGTGCTGTGATCACCCTAATGATGTGTTACATTGACATTTGTTAGTTTGAAGTGCAGAAATAAAAGGAGAGAGAAGGTGATGCATATTTCTTTGTTGTTTAATGGTTGGCAAGCCAAGTTTATGGAACATTATCGACAGTGGGCTGAAGTGTGGGCTCATAATGCCAAATAATGATTATTTGCATTTTTCAAATCTTTTTACTATTATTATTATTATCTTTACATTTAAATTTAGGTTCAGTACTACTTCATTCAAAAGTGTGGTTTTTATTGGCTCCTGGGAGAGAATCAGTTGTTGTCTGGAGGCTTTGCTAACCTAAAGTGCTGATGAGTCATGACTGATGATGCTAATACGAAGTTGTTTATTTTAAGTATTAAGTATTTATAAGTCTGCTCAGTCGCTGTTGTTCATAAGTTAACACTGAGCACTGAAACCTGTGTAGCATAACAACAGGGTATAAATAGTATTTGGCCAATCAGCTGTTTCATTCATCTCACCTGCCTGGTCAGCGTTGGCTTGAACTTCCTGGCCACATTCAAGGTAATGCCCCGTGGTTAAGTTTCAGTCTCGTGTCCAAGCGCAAAAGCAGGGATACAGCTTCATATTCTATCTGACGTCTACAGACTCAACTTCACAGCCAGGTCGAAACTGAACAATTTCTAAATTATTAAATCAATCTGATACCTTTTGTGCTGTGTTGTGCAAAGGTTACAGAAGACAAAATTCATGAAAATCGGACAAAAATTGGCAGAAAATGTTGAAAGGTGGAAATGAATGTTGCCTATGTACACGAATGCTGTTAGATCCATGGAATGCAGGAAAAAAATTAAATTATTATTGAATTTCTCAGCACTTCATTGCCGGACACCTGATTTCTAATTCAAGTTAAAATGTTTAATGTTCGCTGGAAAAAACTGGGGAGATATAATTAAAATAACACCTCCGAATATAAACCTCCATCCTCACAGTCTGGATACATTATCCAGACAGACAGATCCCAGCACAGGACCCGCATGACAACATTAACATGGTGTCAGGGTGTTGGTCATTATCCATATGCTGTCCGGATTACAATCAGATCTCCATGGATGAGCCATCACCCTATTTAAGACCATCCTTCCTCCATGCCCCATTCATTGTTCATTCATAAAATGACTCAGAAGCTTTACGTTTGAACTATCGCTGCCACATTCCAGCAACAGGTCTCATTCAGAGCAAGTCACAACTCCAACTCAATTAACTTCATGAATGGGAGAAAACAGTAGAGGCATGGGTGACGTGAGAGAGCCCACACACATCAAAGCTCAAACACTGTCAAAGAATCATCAGATAAAATCACAGCTGGGTCTAAGTACTATTTTGAAAGCAATCCATAAAAATCACACCCTTTACCTTCAGTGAGGGAACGTCCAAAAAAAAAAAAAACACGCAACACGAGTCCAGAGAGTCTGAGGGGAGGAGCGCATGACATTCACATACAACTACTACTACTTCATGTCTCATTCATATAACATGGGATTGGGGACATAAAATTGGTATCTGAGATTATAACATCAGAATATTTGTCATTCACACACACAGGCCACTAAAAGCACATGCGTACTACTAATTGCATGCTCACAGATTGCTCATCGAAACGTCTATAATCTCAAATGATCACATATACACACGTGTAATCTCTTGCGTACATATACATGCACATATACACATGTATAACTTCTCACGCACACTATTATAATGGCGCATTCACACAGGTGCAAGGTTTATTAGTGATGTGTGTGTTTTTGGTACGTGGGTGCTTTCCATGGTGTGTGTGTATGTGGAATGACAATATTTTATTTCTTGCAAATTTGTGACTTTATAATTATATCAAGATAGCAAGACTATTTCTTCAGATATTACAAATTATGTTTCTAAAAAAAAAAAGAAATCCCCCCCCCCAAAAAAATCACCTACCTTACCTTTTAAGGGAATTTGACAAGATCTTCTAGTCTAAGGCCATTAGATTACATACATCAGAACAGCCAACCACTTGTATAAACTGCTTGGGAATCTTTGGTACACAAACAAGAAGTCAGAAATGTCTAGCAAAACTGAAGACATTTTTACTTCTGTACACAGATGAATGAAATGTAGCAAGAGTAGAAAGCCTGTGCAGACCAGCAATGTAGTGCTAGCTGTAAATTTAATGATACAATCAAGTTAAAAGAAAAACTGCTATAATCACTGCTCAAGCAAAAATACAAAGTGCTTATGTGCTAGTTCCAGCTTGTCCTACGTGAGGATGTTCCTCTCTCAGTTTCCCATCATCTAACTGTCCTGGCTACCATAAGTTTTGCACACAGAGACAACTCCATCACACTCCCATTCACACTTTGGTCTGTTTAGTAATTCAAATTCATCTAAGCTGCATGTCTTTGGCAGGAGAAGGAAACTGGAGCCTCTGGTACCGTGTACATTTCATCCAGGTATGACAGGTATGACATGTACAAGTGCTTATTATAGCCACAATTATACCAGTCAGTGTCATTTTTTGTGTCTGGGTAGTGGGAGGGTTTTTGAACCTCCCCATTCAAGTTTTTTTGCTGTAGCTTTGAGGGTTTCTGAGATCCTTATACATTATCGGTTATCGGATAGCTGAAGTGGTACTACTCTTAACTTAACATTACACTGCTAAACTATTCATTATCACCGCTCCAAAGGTGGTTTTGTCCATGTTGGTTTGTTTGCTAGTGTTACTCAAACACATGAGCTAATTTTCTTGAAACTTGGTGAGCAGGTTGGGGACACTCTGGTTCCACAAAGGTTTTCAGTTTCATTGCAAGATAGGGCGTCATCAATACTTTGTCTATTTGCTAAAAAAAGTTCAGGCATAGAAACTCCAGCCTGACCGTCCCATGGGTGTGATCTGGTACAAATCTGGATAAGGGTCCAGTCTTCTTTGTTGCTGCTGCTGTGCATGCATTGATGTTTTGTTCAAATAAAAATATTATGGCAGAAGTATTTTCAATATCTTTTACATTTTAAATAATAGCTTTGCTCAACTGTGTTTACCATGGAGGGTGATCATGGTCAAAGTAATAACCAGGTAAATTTCATCATTACTATATGAAGCTACTATTGGGGAACAGCTGGGCCAATCTGACACACCCAAATTTAATGAATACGTTGCAGTAGTATGACCACACTGGCATGTAAAAACCGAGGTGCTGTGCTATGGAAATATGCTGAAACCTTTAGTGGGCCTCGGTGTGGTACATCAGAGGATCGAGCTCCAAGAAAAATACACATTAAAGACAATAACAAAAATAAAACAGAAATGTTCACTAAATGTAAACAAAATACAGCATTAACTAGGCAGTGCTACTTTAATTAAGTGTTTACAGTAGCTGTTGTCTTATTCTGTTGATTACTGTGCCCAAAACAAGATTCACTTAGGAGTTTGTACTTGTCTTGTTTGAAAGTAGTCCCAGCAGGAGCTAGCACAAAGATGCAGAGATAAAATAGCAAGAAAACAATCAACAAACCAGAAAGGCAGAAATGATGCAGCTTAGTGATTAAAGACTGAGAGAAACTTTTTAATTGGTAGTGGACACAGAAGATACAGAACCATAATGTATCTGATTGGTCATTCCATGTAACATGATAACAAATTCCATCCTTCTGTTTTCTAAGCTTACGAATGATCAGTATCACACCTTGGATTCAATAACACCCGTGATTTCATTGAAGGATTACGGCATTCTACAAGAAACACCCACTAAACATTTGAGACTACATTAATAGTATATTTCACGCATAAATTCCCAATTCCAAACATTTGCAAATGCCTCAAAAATCCCCCAGCCTGTGAGGGTTTTCCTCATATTTGTGGGTTGATTTTTGCCCAAATGTTGGGCACTCGGACTCAGAGCAAGTCGATTGGAAAGCCAGAGTCCAAGTACAATTCAGGCAATAGATCACCAAATAAAAACAAACAAATAACAGCACGACATCATCCCAGGGGTCCATTAAAAAATTAGCTTGGGACGATTAAATTTTCATTTTGGGGTGATTCTGAAAGGGTCAAGGTTTTCCCACTGTGTGTGTTTTACGAAGTACTGCAGGAGAAGCGGTGCATTGATGCCAGAGACTTTTTCCTTCGTCCCTCTTTCTGTATGGTATGAAACTAGCATGATATACCTTATTTTCACTGACACTGTGGTGTTTGTGACGTAACGTTTATAGGTTTGAAGTTTCAGTTCAGCTTACGCTTGCGTTTAATTTGTCTTATGTGTGCATGTGATAGCGTCATGCACAACACAGTACTAATTAGCTAGGTGATTATAATGCACAGTAAATTGATAGATGTTCCATATTCTGTGATTTGATCACTTATATGTTCTAATGGATTATTATGCCTATTGAAGATGTATAATAGCGCACAGCTATATTTACACTTGCTGTTTGGGAGCATGTTATTTTAAGGTTATCATTTGTTGTATGTATATATATATATATATATATGTTTTGTATGTACTGTATGTGCATGTGTAAATATTTGTGTAGATCATTTTATTGTTATGCTGTATTTGGATTGGTACTTCTATAGTGCAGCCTCATGGAACATTGTTGTGAACTGCTGGTTGTTGTGTTCATTGTCTGAGTCAGTGTTATTGTCAGTCTCAACATTGTTTTATAATTAAACTGCACAAATTAATTGTTACGCTGTATTTTTGAGTCACGCATTAATTATTTGTAACAACACAAGAGGTGTGTGCAAAAAATAGTTACAGGATGACTTTGGGACAATAGGTTTTAGAGTTTGGAGTAATTTACAGTGTTTCTTCACATTCTGTTGTAATCCCCTTCAGAAAACTACAGAAATGTTTTTCTTAATGCAACAGTTAAATACACCACCACCCCCACCCCCTAAAAAAACAAATCACTCAGTCAATACACATTCGTGTATATTTGTGTGTCTTCTTCCTCCATCTTTGTATACCAGAGGGCATGTGTAAAGGTCCATTCATCAGTCATGATATGTACGCGCGACACCGCATTTGATCGTATCCTGACAAATGTGTTGATGAATTACACTGGGAAAAGTTCATTTCTAGGCCTGTAAAGCTGTGACATAGGTCTGTCTGTTCATACATTTATCTCACTTACCTGTAGGAAAAAAAAAATCTCCCTTAGCACCGTGTCAAAAATGTATCTAAGCTGTTTTTAAAGTCAGGAGGCATGAGCTTATAAAGAAAGTTAGTCTGGAGGGCTGCTCTGTGACAATAACAGTTACCATGATGTGACTGCTTTTATCCTTTGCTTGCCTGGGTTGCAGGAGACTGCTGGAATGTCTGACTATTCAGTGTTGTATTTCAATCTCAATGACAAGTTTCAGCTTCAGTGTACTTCAGTGTATCTGTTTTTTTTTAATATGCCAGCATCAAAGCTTGATACTGTAGCTGCTATGAGAATGCAATGCATAGTGATAGAGAGGTGACGGTGATGGGCAGCGTAGTGTACTTCAGTGTATCTGGGGTTTTTTTTAATGAGCCAGCATCAAAGCTTGATACTGTAGCTGCTATGAGAATGCAATGCATAGTGATAGAGAGGTGACGGTGATGTACTGGTCTTAGTGCAACACGGTGATTGTAGTGGAAAAGACAAACACAAACACACAGACAGATATTCTCCTAAACACAGTCAGACAGTGGTAGAGGTAAGAGTCTTACCCAGATATTTAATGGTGAAGCCCCGAGGCGGATTGAGGGACCTCCGCATCCATCCTTCCCTCAGCACCTCCAGGTGGTCCTCCTTTCCTTGGATCAGCAGCACATGCTCGTCTATCCATCCCAAAAAGAAGGTCTCGGACACGGCCTCGGTAATCCGCTGGTTCCACATGTGTTGCTGGGTGTTTTCCGCTTTGAAATCGGCGAAAATCTCGTAGCCGGTGTGGTGCCTCGGCAGCACGTCGCTCTCTGACACCCCGGCCGCCCCCACTGCCTCCCCAGTCCCGACCCTGGACAGCACTATAGCCAGGGAATGGGGGGCTATCTGCAGAAAAGACTCCATTGTTGTGTCACTTGTAGATTGCTACCAAATGCAGAGATATCATATTAGCCCTGTCAGACAGTGTGACTCGATGGCAGTCGTACAATTCATGTTAGCTAGCAGCTCGGGCTAACGCTCTGCAGCAGCGGCGTAGCCTATGGCCGTGTTTCCATCAAGCTAGCCTCCTAGCCGCTTTTAGCCGCTTCGCCTTAGTTGAAACCCATTGCCAAGCCTTTATGGTCGTTCTTCTCCTCTGAAACAAATGTCTCGTCCAGTGCCCGGACCCGGCGTTTAGTCGATATTCCGTTCTAGCGGTGTCTACCCGAAACGAAAAATGTCATTAGTAATTTTCGGTAAATGGAGGACAGAATGTTGTTTGTACCTTCCCTGCTAGGTCCGTTAGCTGGATGCTAACTAGCGTTCGTTAATGAATTCACCCAGGCAACGGATGCGGATGGCTCCTCTTTTCACGTCTCCAAGCAGCAGCAGGGACTCACGGGACACCTGTGTTCTTTTCCGGCGCCGTAAACGCTGAAATAAAACCACATGACCCCGGCAGCCTTGAAGATGTGTGCAGCTTGGTTCCCGTCGAGCCCCGGTACTACTGGTTATTGTGTGGGTAGTGTAGTGATTCCCAGCCAGGTACGGTGATGTAAAGGAGCCACGGAGCGGTGTCAACGTCACGACAATCTTCAGCACTTCCTGTCAACATTTCAAAATATGAGTTCGGAAACGACAACGGTGCGTTTTCACTGACGCCGTATGAACGAGCTTGACACGTAGGATCACAAACTGTAGTGTCCAAACTAATCACTCAGTTCATTTATTTACGAGTTTCTCTATTTTTCATTCAATCCTGGCCTCGGACATTTTGGAAAAATTTATTGTTGGACTTGATGCTGGCAGTTCGAAACGCTACAGACATAAATTGAATATAATTATATTGTTAATGTTGATCAGTGGTCTGGGGGTTTAATTGACCATTGCATGTTTTGGTTTTTTTATGAAACTTCTAATTAATCTATGGGCACAAACTGCATGTGTCTGTGCTGTGAATGCCTCTTTAAACAGACATCTGTTAGTCCAATCTAAAATCTGAACTACAATCCACTGAGCAGTGTATTTTGTATCTCCTGTAGCGTCAAAGAAAGAAAGAAAAGTACGGAGGTAGCCCACTCCAGGTTTTCCACCTAGGACCCCCCACGTTCATTAAGGACACTGCCAGCCTAACGCACATATTTTTGTAAGTAGGGGAAACCATGTGTAGTTTGAACCCATGACCCTTAGATTAGGAGTCTCATCCTCTACTTACTGAGCTAACCAGGCTCTGTTACTGCTAACCTGAGAAGGGCCTACGTCCACAAGCTGAGGAACCTTCCTAGATGTGCTTGTGTTGTGTTGGTCGCTCGTTCATCAATATTTGCATATTTTCTCCTTCCATCTTTGAATACCGGAAGGCATATGAACAAAGACAGAAAAGTCTATTCATCATTCATAAAACATGTACGTATTCTGGCACGTATGTTGATGAGTCACATTTCTAGAACTGAAGAAGCCCCGTGCACCAGTGACAAAATGTCTCCGAGCATCTTCAACCAAGTCCAGTTGCTCTTGATTCCCCCCTCCTTGGATAATCATGACCTGAAATCCTGAAATTGACAAACATAAACACTACGTGTGTCTTTTTTTAACTCATGGTAAAATTATCAAGGATAAAACACAATAAAGTCATGTTATTTTCACGTCCGTTCACTCTTGTCCTCTCTTCACTGTGACAAGTCACACATTAAGTGAGCCACCAACAAACTATACATGTATTAAATTGTACCACAGAAGAAGCTGCAGCTATCTCACACCGGTTGGAACAGAAGCTCAACATTCCACTTTGTTGAAGTGATCGACCTTCAGCGTTTATTTGTCCATCCGTGTATTTTAAGATAAGACAGCAGAAATTTTGTCTCCTGGTCCATCCAAAAATGTTTACATCCTGTCACCCACCCTGTGATGGGCCCTATTGTCCTCTATTTATCTTCCGGCTTAATGACCGCAGCGTGACTGGCTCAAACCCATGGAACAGAACGCAGAACGCCGGTCTGATTGAAGTGTTACACGGTTTAGTAAAGCCGATCTTTATCGAGGTATGTGTCAGATCCCTGAGACATCCAAGCGGCAAATAGCAGCAGGACAGACAAAAATGATTCCAATTTTCTCTATTAGTATTCCACACTGATGAATACCTACAGTTAAGTAGACCCAATAAATACCCATAATACAATAACAGACTTGTTAAAACAGTGTAAAACTCCCCCTCTGCCCACTCTCCACTTGTTGTCACCCTTCCGGAAATGTTACCCAGTGCGCGGGACCCCTGGGGACCCTTTTGCCCGAACACCTCAGGAGAAGGAAGACGGGCTGAGGTAAGTTCACACGTAAGTTTTTGTTTTTACAAAGCGGTACCTCCCGTTATCATCCAGGTCACTCCATCGCTCAACCACGCTTGGGTAATTGTGCACTGTGTTTTCTTTATTAGCGGATGTGCGTCGTGTTCATCGGAGGAGCTGTTGCAGGACATACCACTTCTTTAAGAAAAACAACAGTTAAAACTACTCCATGTGTGCTAACATGTGCAACCTATAACCCAATTCAAACATTCTCTGTTCCTGTGTCCACTCGTAACGACACCCCTTTGTTACAGTCCGGCTTTGAGAAAAACGATTAAGTGTGTTTTCAGTCGAACTAACATGTTAACATGAATTTTAAAAGTCCAGTTTTAGCTAAAACAATAATTTTACTTTTTCAAATGTCATGTAAGACCGCTGATTAAATTCAGCATCAGAAAATACCAAAAAAATCTAAAAGACAGCAGAATTGTAAAATATATGGTAAGCTACACATCGACTCCTTAGAGCTCACTGTCATCGTACTCAAAGGAATTAGAGCAAAGTTTATATCACATTGTTTCTTTTCATGGTCATAGAATCAAACCAAATAAAATAATTTGCAGTAGAAATTTCCATTTGAATCCGTACAAACATAAAATATGTTTTCAAAACTTGTAGAAAAATAAGGATTGTAAAGATAAAATAAAGACAAAATAAAGATAAAAGCTTGTCTGAATTAAAGCAGGAGCGGCTGTGGCTGCCTGGGCTTGAGGATGGGAGGTCAAAGACTGTCTCCTCCTGGTCCTGCAACATCCTCCAGGTGGCCCGGCCTGCTCTTATCCTCCTACGGCCCATCCGTTCTCACCACTAGAGGGAGATAGTTCTGAAACTAAAGAGTTTGAGACGCTGCAAATCCATAGGTCATCATTTGGTTCCTACAGTTACAGGAAATCAAATCCTTAGGAATGCAACCTGCATAATCAATAAAATAAATAGTCAGAGTACTATGAACATAAAGTAAAGGTTGAGTAAGTATTTAAAAAGTATTTTAAGGAATATTAACATGAATTTAACATAACAGTGTTAATACAGATAATAATATATATATATATACATATATATATATAGTTAAGAGATTATTGTCCATGGTACAGTCTGTGATTGGTGTTTAAATGTGAGCTGGATTAAGTGCAGAAATGTGTCAGCAGTTTGGGAGTCTGTCTTTCTGTGGCTGCAGACCGTCTCTGAACCTGCCGGTTCTGGTCCGGATGAACAGCATCTGCACTTGACTGTTTATCTGGTCCAGGTGGGCCAGGGTAGAGTGAATCTCATCGTGATGACTTCTCATTTCTCTGGGACTCGGACTGCAGACTGGAGGAGTTGAGAGATTGAGATGTTAAGGATTCTATGCATTTATTTGGGGGTAAATGTTCTGATTATGGACTCAAGTTATTTTAGACATGTACGACTGACGGACAACTTATGTGCTCTCATCTGTGTCCTGTCTTTGTAATGTAATGTCTCCTGTCTACCCATGATGCAAAGAATGTGCTGACGTTCTGAGGACTGCACTGTATTTTTCCACCCGACCACTGCAAACATCTCAGATGCATTTCTAGCATTCCACATGTTCCTTGATGACAGACCTAACCCCACTTCACAAATTGTTGAAGACACAATGTCTTTGTGTTGTGGACATGATGGTAGGTATAAGTAGACACGTTTTAAATAGATAACCATCATCACCGAGCAACAAGCCATCCAGAGGAATCTCCCCACAAAGTCTGTAGGGACTATAACAGAGTTGTCTAACATGAATGAGTCATGAGTCGACTCGAGGACATTTCCAAGCACGCGTCACATGTCAGCTTACGTCACAGATTTACTACCTGTTACCGTACGGTAACAATAGAATAGAATAGAATAGAATATCTTTATTGTCATTTTACAATGTACAACGAAATTAAAAGTGCGATCCATGACGGTATTCATTCATTCAACATACAAAAAGAACAAACAACAACCACATAATAAATAGAATAAAAATAAACACCTACCTTTACAAAGTGCCCATTGATGATTGGAGTAATTTAAAAAGCAACACAGTACCGACGGGCTTAGGCCAGTCAGGACTGGAGCTTCATTCTGCGACATGATGAACCTTTCCTCACTCAGGTTTATTCATGAACCCAAGCTCTGGCTGTCGCCTGTGATATGGGGGCAGGAGAGCTACATAAAATGGAGCCACTGCTGGGATTCATGGTTTTCCTGCCATAACACAAACTATAAACACAGAGGCATTTTCAAATAATAAAAAACAGCAAGCACACAAATAGAAAAAAAGATCTCGACAGTGTCAGTGATCTGCAACCATCAACAGCAATCAGCTGCTGCTGATGATGATGATGGCGCTAAAATGGCCAGAGAGAGCACACATACAGGAAAGAAACCATCAAAGCAATTACATGTACGGAACAAGTGAGTGAGGAGCTGGATAAACTGAGAGTGGATGTGACAAGAGGCCCTGCTACAAGTCAACTGCAGGATGGCGAGGGGGAGTGGACTTAAATTACAGGGTCTGAAGAATTGGAGGATTCCAAAGAATCCATCATTTGAGTGATAGGTGACTGTGTCCAGGCTGAGAGCAGCGGTTATCAACGCCTGCAAACTGTCTCTGACACTGTACCCGCCCCACCTAAGCACGTCTCAGGGTGAAAGAGGTGGAGTGCTCTGTTAAAGACAAGAGACGCTGCATTATGTAAAGCGCCGACCTTTAGGAGGGCCGACCTTTAGGAGTGGTAAATGTGCCCTGAACCACCAGCCACAATGTCAGCCCAGGAAAGAGCTTGGAGGCCGCTGGAAAGAGCCTTTGGAGCAGCCGAGTCGAGGGGAGATCTGTATTCAGGGGCACTGCTACCGAACGATGGTGGCACCCATGTCCCTGTGATGAAACCATGAGAGACACCTTTATTCCAGTGGGGACGGTATTCTGTTGATGCTATGACCACAGCCCACCGTGGAATTGGTTTCAATGTGTTTGTCACATTCATTTTGAGGATTCTCTCATACCAGAACAGTGGAAAATGAGACTTACCTCATAGATTCATCAACAATTTCATTCACCACGTGCCGTGAGTTTTTAAAATAACTTCAATTATTTTTTTCACTCTTCTTCGCAATGAAATGAAACCGAAAAGTCGACAAAGATTTCATGGCTCATGGCATGAACCAACGCAACTGAGAAACGCAGCTGTATGCAGCGTTATTGTACATGTTGATAGTTGATGTGTGTGTGTGTGTGTGTGTGTGTGTGTATATATAAGATTTTTTACAGGTATGAATGTACACACAAAAGAAAAGAAAAGAATGTAAGTCAGGATTTATGCTGCATCGGTCCGACCTTGAAGGGTGAAGTTGTAACTGAGAGAGTGGTCATTTATGATGGGATGAAGAGAGAGGGAAACAACTTGGACGCCTCCGTGGAAAGTTTTGTCCTTCATGATCTGTCAGAATACCAAATGTTCATGAAAGCTATACGGGCCACATCAAACGCCCCAAGAGAAAGCAAAGTAGGCACAGAGGTACGTTAGTTTCCCTTTTTTCAGCATTCCAATATTTATTTGGTAACAATAAATTGTCACTGTTTAGAGCAGAATTTAGCCTGCTCCTTGGTTGTCATCACATTCATCATTATTTAATGGAAATGAACAAATTTACACACTATCAAACATTGAGTAACAAATTTAAATGCTGGATCAAACCAAATAGCATCACATCATGCTGTGTTTCTAAACAAAAACTCCAACAATCCATATCTGGAATTACTTCATTCTAAAATACACAACACCAGTGGGGTTCCATAATGCCTGAATTTGGGGGCTGTGCCTTCTATGCCAACCAGCAGGAGAGGATGGGCAACCTGCACTGGGCACGCCGACACATCTACCATAACTCCAAGGTGTGATGATGGTCTTCTTACCAAAGATGGCCATATCTCCATGCTGTGGCTGGGTGGTCATTCAACTAGCATTTGGTGTGTGAGATCTGCAGAAGACTCGTACCAGTTTGTGGTGGTGACTTCAATCATCATATTCTGTCTATATGAGTGTTTCCATAAAAAACAAATATACCAAAACCTACGTGTGCATGATACAAATAAACTAACAACTCAGAGCACAAGAGTACTCTGATTTGTTTACATTTATGTTATACTGCTTTATTGTCAAATACCTGACAAATAAAATGCTAAATTGTGTTTCCCTCCACTGCCTCTCTCCCCATTGCCGTGCATGGTAAGACACCAAAATACAAACTTAGCGGAGATGCACTGCAGAAAAACCTTACTGTGGAGGCAAAGGGCCATGCTGCTCCACATCTGAGACCCAGTGTGACCCAAGTTTTACCCAACACATTACAGTGGAGGAGGCCATGATAACATCTGACATATAATGATAGGAATGATAGAATGAAGAAAAATAAAGAAACTTATCTGTTGAGGCATGAAATATGACATTTTTGATGAAGGTGTACGTCATGAGATGGTCTGTCTAAACGTGACACACGGGCCCTAAAACAGCACGGGAGGAGAGTACTGCACTGTAATGATCTACAGAGCAAATGGACTGATAAAATACATTTTATATTCATATTCACAGCAGATTCTGGTTTCCATCCACTAAATATTTAATGAAAACAACGATGTCAGACCAGCATCGTGAGAAGTTTTCACCATATGAACTTAATCTATCGAAAAATGCTTGGAATGTGTTATGTCTAACAAAACCTTGTAAACCATCTCAGAAAATGAAACATAAATCTATTCAAAGTGTTGTGCTGTAACAGAATACTAGAATGCATAATACAGGATTCGGTATTCAGTCCCCAATACATTCAAAAACACCATCATCACAATACTGTCACACTTCCACGACCACGACCTTCTCTCTGTGAGGCAACAGTGCCAACATCCACACGACAATACTTAACATTTCAATTCAATTTCATTAAACTATTTGGTGTATGACGTGAAAGGAAAAGAGCCTCCATGATCCGAGACAATGAACTTATACGGTTCACTAAGGGGTGGCTGTCACAACTGAAAAGGTCTGAATAGGACATAAAAAAATATCTTTAAAGATGAACACCTTTGAGTGTAAGAACAGTGACAGTTGGCAAAGGAAAATCTTGACTATTGGTTGTTATTTTCCCTCTAAAATGAACGAATTAATGTCTTTATTTCTCAAAAAAGGTAATTATAATTAAGCATCATCCCTCTGCTTACTGGTCTCTGCTGTGGGAACTGATTTGGGTACTCAGGTGCTTCATCCACATTGCTGTTTTCCCAGGACTCTGGAATCTGTCTTTGTCTGAGAGATGGAATTGCAGGTTTTGCCTGTTCCACTACATAAATATGGTGTCCAACTGTGATTTGGTCAGGGATGGTTGCCATGGGAGTATGCCCTGAGCTGCTCATTGGTGGGATATCCGTTATTGTAGTTGGACGTTGTGTCTAGGCTGAGGTCTCCCCTCCTCCAGGGCTTTCTGCTTCCCCTTCTGTTTCAACCAGGAAAACCAGGTGTGATTGAAGACTTTCCCTGTTTCTGTCGTGACTCATGTCACGAGACACGCCGACACAGCAGCTAAACTGGACCCCACTGGGAGCTGACGTTTGGTTTACCTCGTACCCTTTGGTCATGAAAGAATGAACACCTTTTAGGATCGCCTGTCAGAAACACATGGCTAATTAACTTGCATTTAGAACTTGGACGTTCTGAGCCCAGCTTTACAGAGGCACGTGCAGGAACCGAGCTGTCCCGGTCCAACCCCAAGTTCTGACACCGCTGAGATTTCTGGCAACTGGCACTTTTCAGATTTTCAGTTTGACAGGTCAGGGTCATC
This sequence comes from Brotula barbata, assembly GCA_900303265.1. Classification (NCBI taxonomy): domain Eukaryota; kingdom Metazoa; phylum Chordata; class Actinopteri; order Ophidiiformes; family Ophidiidae; genus Brotula; species Brotula barbata. The sequence continues at coordinate 28,474 of OMNV01006592.1, forward strand.
TCAAAAAACCTTTAGCCATGTTATACCAGACATGTTAGGAGGTATGACTGGTTTGGTTTGGTTTCCTTGCACGGGGGTGAATGTAAACCAGGTTATTATTAGCAAGCTAAGTAAACTGGGATGGATGAACAAAATGATTAGCTACAAACTACTTAAACAGCCCTACCACATAGAAGAAGAAGAAGAAGAAGAAGACTCACAACAGCTCCAGATCTTCCTCCTTGTGCCTTGGTCAGGAGTCATTGTCCTAACACACATGTTTTAATGGATGGGGGAAACAGGAGCACCCGGAGGAAACCCACGCAGACACGGGGAGAACATAGAAAGGTGAGAAGATCGACCCGGGATTCAAACCCACAACCTTCTTGCTGCGAGGCCATAGTGCTGACCACTTAGCGACCGTGCTGTCCAAATACGTCATATCTCTGAGGCTACAAAAGATGCTGTGTGAATTTCGTGTGTACCCCGCCCACTTAGAGTTCACCTGGGACAGATTGGGTTTTGAGTCAGTGTTGGCCTCCCATGTGTACATCTATATGTAACTGTTGTGGAGACAACTGTTAGACGCTGGGTCGGGGGCTCTCGTGAAGTCTACGATCACTTCCGGCATTCTGAGGGTTTTTAGCTCCGAGATGTTTTGACTGCACCAGGATGCGTGCTGTGTCACATCCTGTTGGTCATCAGATGAATCGCCATCCGATCAGGGGAGCATCATCTGTAAAGTTCAGGAGTATGCGATGGTTTACGTAAGGTACCTAAACCACGATAAAGAAGAATCAAGCTTAGTTGGCAGGACTCGAACCTGCGCAGAGAGACCCCAATGGATTTCGAGTCCATCGCCTTAACCTCTCGGCCACAACTACATCATAACCAACGCTCCATGTTTATTAATGAACAGAAGTCCTGTCAATCAGTCTGTGACCTATTCCTGACTTGTAACAGCAGAAAATAAACCTTTTTTTCATGCGTTAGCCGGGAATCAGATCCAGGTTTACTGTATGGCAGGCAGCTATGATAAACCTTAAAAACTGTGAGCAGTATGGACATATGGATACTACACTTAAATATCATTGACTGACCTGTTGAACCTAACTGCAAACTGTCTGTCAGTGAGTTATTATCTTCAGATGAGGCAGCAGGAGTCTTTTGTGTCTTCATGTCTTTAAGACTACAAATGTCAGTGCGACAGGCCTGTAGTCATGAAGTCCATCCAGGTGGTCTTTCTTGGAGACAGGGACAATGATTGAGCTTTTGAAGCTTTTGAAGGAGAGTTGGACTAACTCCTTAAAGATGCCAGTGAATATGGCTTTCAGGTGCCTCAGTGGGGAGGGGGACACATTGTCCGGGCCAGGTGTTTTCCCAGATTTTTTGTCAACTGAGGAGCTTTTGGGCCTCCTTGGTTTCAACGGTTAGAGGGGATGTGGAGGGACTGATGTCTGTCCCCTACTCAAAATATTGTCAAGCTGTAACTTTATAAGAAAAAAGGTTGTGATGTCTCAAGAGTTGAGCTAAGTAATGACCGGCCATGTTGAGCTGTTACTCTGCCTCTGCTTTTGAATCCTGTATAATTGTTACATCCTGGTTTTGTTCACATTATTTGAATAATGTTGTTCATTCTGTCCTATTTGGCCCAGGTTACTCAGAACCCCCACTGCCTTTATAGATATTTGAAAAGATTTGATTTCCAAACAACTTTTTTGGATGAGGATCCACTTGGAAAAAACAACTAAATTGGCCGTAACCAACCAAGGAACAAATCAATCGCAAATGAGGCAAAATAACAGAACTGTTTCACTTAACTGGTTTTAATGAAAGCATTTTTATAAAAATTATAATAGAACGAGTTTTTAGAATAACCGCTATTATTCAAAGCTTAGATTACACTAAAGATTACACACATCATAAACCAACAGGATAAAACTAACTTTAGCTTGACCTTTTTTTAGCCTTCCTCAGCGTAAGCGCAGACAATCCCATCAGATTAATCAGGAAAATGTGTCTTTTTGTCTTATTGTCTCTTTGTGTCACTGTGATGCATAGTTGAGATTCCTGGGAGGTGTGAGACCAAGGAGAGTTAGGTGATGCAGACTTGTCAAACCAGTCTGCGTCCAGCCGCATTGAGCCACTGTGCTAGACTGTGCTGGGGCCTTAATACAACAAGGTGGAAATACAGAAAAAAAGAGCCCCGTCCCCCTAAAACCACACGGGGGTATGAATGTACTCACTCTCATTTTACTACCAGACTGAGGGACGAAACACACCCCTGATCATAGTCGTCACATTGTAATAAAACACAATATAACACAGTAGTATAGATGCATCTGCTTTATTGAGAAGATGAGAGACGGGGGAGGGGACCAGGTTCAGTCAAGCTAAAGTTAGCATTCCCCGTCGTGAGCCACTTTCACATGCTTTTTCTCCAGTCTGTGGGTACAAACAGGACATTAGAGCACACAGACATCATCTGTTGGTCTGTGTGTGTGTGTGTGTGTGTGTGTGTGTGTTTGGGTTGACACGTGCCTGTTGGACTGACAGAGAACACACTCTGTGGAGTAGGTTTTTCCATCGCTTCCACACACTGGTTCATACTGCCTGGAGCAGAGTCCTTCCTCATACTGCGCACAGTCAGGCTGCACACAGAGAGGAAAATGAACATTCTATCAGTATTTTAGCAGACTTTATGAATGATTACTTTGTTTGCAATGTGCCAAAAAATTATGATTGGATTTCCACAAAATATCCTTCAGATACTCCTGATCGTTCCTCTAACTCATGGGCGTTAAGAGAGTTCTGGAGACTTACAGCACGGATGTATTGTACCATGCCACTGTTGTTGTTTTTTAGTTTTGTTTTTATGATTCGTATTTTGAGGTACTCATTTTTGTTGTTGGTTGAACAGTGTAACTGTTTTAACTCTCTATGTCTTTATCTGGTAAATCTCATTGTGTTGGTTCTTCACTGGAATGCAACGGATACATTTCTATGCTAACCTTCACGTCACACATACTTCGTGGATGATTATAGAAATCAGCCCAAAAAACAATGGGTACATATTTGACATCATTTATCAATATTCTTTCTTATATTTTGGCATATAAGCAATGTGAACAAACTAATAAACGTCCGTTTTTGCATTCCATTATTTTCTTTCTGACTGCTGACATAGTAGTTTTTAAGAAATATCCTTTACGATATAGCCAAAGAAATAAAAGCTTTTTTTATATTTTACTACAGTTGAAGAGAGGTTTGGAATGTCTGTTCTAAGAAAATCCCATCTGATCTTAAACTAGGAGCATGCTCTAGTCGAATTCACATGATAAACATGAGAAAATGACTCAAAAAACTCCTTAAAGGGCAGTTCATTTTTCGACGCTGTGCAAGATATTGATTTGAAATGAAGCAGTCACAGAGGATGGACGGATACCACACAAAACACTACAAGAAGAAGAGAAAGAGGGGAAATGGCCCAGTTTTGATTCTTAAGACAAGTCCCTCACTCACCTACAACCCACAATTTCTGAAAAAAACCTCTGGTTGAGTCCCCATTTCCTGTCATAGCCCAGGCTGAAGGGGGTACACATCTCACTCAAGGACTGAGTGCCTTCATCATCACTGACAGATGGTTTGGAGTGAAAGACTGACTCTGTGATTGTGCAGGTGAAGGTATAGCAAGGAAGGAAAAAGACAGACAGAAAGACCCCTATCACATAGTGATTAAACCTATAAGCAAAAAAAGTAAAAGTGCTTCACTACCCTCTCATTGTAACTTTATTGTAGTGTAGTTTCAGTGTATTGTTACATTAAAGGGACTCAAACTGATAAAGCAAGCAGTGAGACCTCTTTAAGTTCAGGCTGGAAGTCATCCTGTGGTGCCACTGAAGACATTATCTCCTCACTGCCTTGACTCTGGTTCTCAGCCACATCCTGTGACAGGACTACACAAAACACACACACACACACACACACACACGTTCAAAGCACAGATGGTAACATTGCTTGCGCTGGTCTTTGCTCTGCCACAAAAAGGAGTCAATTGTAGATAATCATGGCCTGAGCTACTGCCCCTGACTTTAGATTCACATTTTAATCAATACGAAGTGTATCTGAGTTGAATTTCTTAATTTGAAGTAAAAAAGTTGTTCGGGCCATCAGCCGTGAGAAGGTAACATCTGGACCATTGAGTTTGAACAAGCAGTGTGATAAATGAAAACTGAAGTCCTCAAAACCACCAACACACCCACATATAGGCTACATTTAAGATCACTGATACGCCAAACACGATCAGTGTTAAAGATAGCCACATTAAAAAGTCACTTATTGTGTTATTGTGTCCGTAGTTTCTAAAAAATAAGCCAAAGATTTGATGTTAACAGGAATGAATAAACTCTTTCAAAGGCTTTTCTAAAATCAAGTATATTTTTCCTGCAATTACAGTGATCCGCTTTACAGTAAACATGGAAATAAAAGGTTTTTAATAAGGTCACATTTTAAAGGTTATATTTCACTGTAAGGACCTGGCACCTGTTAAAGTTATGTAGAAATGCTGTTGATTTGGCAATTTATATTTTTATCACAATACTGATATTCATATCTCAAAGGGTCCTTGAACAGGAAAGCCTGTACTAAAATGCTATTACTCTGCACCCCCTGGTATATTTACCCCTTTTTGAAACAACAAAATGAAAGATTCTTTTTTGATTCTGTCAGCACTGAACTCACCAGACTGAGACAGAAGCAGCACCAAAGAGAGCAGCACCATCAGCTTCATGGCTTCACTCTGTGTGTGTGTGATTGTATGTGCGTGTGTCTGCCTATGTTCCATGACAGGTGTGTGTTTCACACATTATCTTATTTTTGACGTAACACTTGCTTGGACCTGTTCTCTGACAGGTCCAAGCAACAATGTCTGGAGCAAAGAGTCTTTAAAAAAGTAAACAGAGGAACAAATGTTTCACGTAAAAGGCTGCACTATGTTATGGATCTAATTTGTATTTCATAGTATATTATTAAAAAAACAAATTAGTTCCAAAAACAACACAATAAGGCATGACAGAAATTAAATAATGAAACAGAGAGAGTCACGATTGAGTTTGCGTTGACACGCTTGTGGTCCCATTTACCCCTGAGGAGTGCATCTGTTTAAAGAACAGTCTCATCCTGGACACCCGAGTAGTCAAAAAATTGTATGATTACAATCACATATAAAACTGATCACTTTTCTTAGAAATATTACACAGGCACTAACTGGGGAGGTTAATGGTTTCAATCCATTAAAATATCAAGTCTTCATATAGCTCACAGTATGTGTGTGTGTGTGTGTGTGTGTGTGTGTGTGTGTGTGTGTGTGTGTGTGTGTATTACAACATTATATGTTAGTATGAGAGATGAGGTCTATGTTATGGTCAGAATAATTTTGTTGGGTTTATTTATGCTTTGTCTCTATAATTCTTTTGACAACATCTTGGTGTAATTGACATTGTCATACTACATATCTGAGGTGTTGGGAATCGAACCCAACCCAGCCCTTTGAGACACTGTATGTGATATTAGGCTATACAAATACATTTGACTTGACTTGAAATTTTCGGCGGCGACCTGTTTTAACTCGAGCCTGAATGAAGTTGAATGACCATGAAACTTTAACGCTATAACAGCAGCAGGTGGCGCCAGATGACTAACACCTCCGTGTTGAACCGAAGCAGGCAGCATTGTTTGATTCTTTTGCGGTAGACTTAAATCAATCTGTTTTTCAAAGAGCCATCTTGCTCTATACATATTTATAGCATTAGATATTAAAGGGAAGGCGGTTCAGATGTAGCTTTACCAGTGCCTATGGGTTTGAATAGATCGATAGGTAAATACAGTAGATAGATATTTGACAGTAGTTACAGGAAGTAAACAAGCCGTCCTGGAGCCTTCGCTGCGGCGAATGTCTTCTTCCACGGTTCATACACTTCTGCCCTCAACCTTCGTCAGCAGTAAATCCGATTTTGTTTTGTGACAGTTAGCCTTTCATTCTTCGCCTTTTCCAATTGGGTACTTTAGGGCATCCATTTCTAGTCAGGGATATAAACCACTTAATCTCATCATTCGTACTGTACGTTTAAATGATATTGGAATGGCACAATTTCCGACAGAACCCGAAGGCAGCATGAGCTGTGTAACGTTAGCTAATCGCCTCAAACGGAAACCAGCTGTAAAAGGGTAGTGAAGACAAGATGGCGGAGTGAGTGGGTTGCGTTTGTAAAGACGGCTGTGGCCCTTGAACTTTGCCAGAAACGCTTTTAAATAGACATTTTAAAGAAGCATCGACAGAAGAGGAATTGAGATTAAAAGTCGCATTTGTCGCTCAACACTGAGGAAGTCCGGACATTTTTCCGCGACGGTCCTTGCGTCGACTTTAGCTTGATGCTTCCTAACATCAGATCTGGCTAGTTGCTACACCGAGGTGGCTGTCCCTGGATCCATGTAGAAGGCCGTAAATCTATTCGGGTTTAAGGACGAACGAACATACGCGGTCTTTCGTGTTTCTTAGACGACTTCTAACTTAAGTGAAGGTCCATTACAGTGGTCCATGATAAAGGCGAGAAACGTCTGGAGAAAACAATTTTCCAACTTCCTTGTTAGCTAAAGTCAGTATTGCTTGGAGTAGCGTTAGCAGGTAGCCCATAATTACTCCGGCCATCCTGTTGGCAAGGGATTCTTATGTACTGCTGATATCTGGGAAAACGGTAACTCGGAATTTGCTGAAGTGAATCGGGTGGCGATTGTGATTTGGTGGATATTATGGCGAGCAGCAGTGGCTCCAAAGCCGAATTCATAGTCGGTGGTAAATACAAGCTTGTCAGAAAAATTGGATCGGGATCGTTCGGCGACATATACCTGGCCATCAACATTACAAATGGAGAGGTAATATTAGTATCTTTCGTTACATCTTTTTGCTGTGTGTTATTTTAACGCTAGTAATTTGTGAGGTTGGCTTACTGCAAGACATCACAATATGTTAACAGTTGTATCATAATCCAGCTAGTACATACGAACAAGCGGCTTCTATTGCTATTGAATTTTTGGAATTATGTGTTAAAATTACTGTTTTATGTATGGTTTCAGGAGGTAGCAGTAAAATTGGAATCCCAGAAAGCCAGGCATCCACAGCTGCTATACGAAAGCAAACTGTACAAAATTCTACAAGGAGGTGTCGGGATTCCACACATAAGGTAAAAGGCTTTATCTGTCCGTTGTATTGTGTTTTGACATAATTGTGAGTGATTTTATTAAAAATGATCGGCTTTACACCTTGGTAGAAACCATGTTAGCTGTAGCTGTTGCTAATCTGCCAAGCGTATTTTAGGCTACTCTGGCAACACCGTCCTAATGCAGACGCGAAATTCCTCCGGTATTAAGGTCGTATATCGTTTGGTTGCCATGTCGTCCGTAAACATTTTGTTTAAACGTATACTGAGAATTTTAATCCCCATATAATAGTTGTTAAAGGTGATGAAATGGCCGCTCGTCTTTTGTTATGTTAGGTCCCAACATGTCTTCCTCTGCCCTGTTAGAAAATGGCGGCGGGGCATAGCGGTGAAAACAACAATCTAGGCCTGCGTTAGTGTTGCGTTTGCTCGGCCTAGCTTTCAACCTCTATACAGCCATTGGTATCTCACGTTTTTGTAGAATTGTTGCATTCAGTTGTGACGAATGGAATGCAGCATTGTAGAATGTATCATGAGACATGTGGTGGTGTTAACCGACCATAACCACGCAGTTGTATTAACAAAATGTGGTGCACAATTTGGGTGGTGTCAAAATTCTCACTTACTTACTTCTCATTTTGCCGAACAGAGTTCCAGCACATTTGATTTAAACTGTGACTTGTGAAAACTACACATAGTGAGTGGCTCTCCCCAGGATTGTATGATCTCAAATTGATAACTTGAACTACAACTCACCGAGTTAAGTATGTTAAAACTGCACATAAAGATATGTGTACATTGTGCCGGTGAAAAATAACGCAGAAACATTAACTTTGGTAAATGCATTTTTAGTGAATATTGAGCGCAAAGATTATACAAGTAACTGTGCTGATAAAATGTCAGTTTTTCAAACCATATATATGTAGCACCAGATGTTTTGGGAGATTTGGGCTAAAGCTCTCCGTTTAAAAGTGGATGCATCTATCAACGGATTTCAGCACTGCCTCAGAAACTCAGCTGTTGAGTCACTGTATCAGTACTACAACAATTTGCAACAAGTTTCCTCTCCTCGTTGACGAAGGCACATGGTGGGAAACAATAGCTTCAGCACTAAGTTGAAAAATGCATTGATATGAGACATGTCAAGTTGTACTAAAGCATACTCTTTCAAAAGAAAAAAAACTCAACAGACAGTAACACTGAGATGTGCAAACATTTATGTATACTTCCAGCTTAGCAGCTAAGCTCTGTGTGTGCTCTCAATTGCTTAGTCACTGCAGGCTGCTGTAAGTCTGAATGATATGGAACAAACCTGCGACTGTGCTGTGAATTGATGGATGATGTAATTAACAAATGATGCAATATGTATGAGATTTAGCTAAAGTGACTCAAATTTTACATGCTGCAAATATATAAATTTTAAATTCAAACAAGTTAGGGTGCAAACTTTCCTTGATCATTGATGTCAATTATAAGCTCACTTCTCTGACAGACTCTAGCTACAATCCTAAAATTTTGTACACATAAGAACTCAACATGTTTGCATTCAAGTTGACCGAAGTGATAGTTCATGTCCACAGACGAAGTATTTCAGCGTGTGCATACTGTTTGTCATGATACAGGAGAGTTCAGGTTCTGTCTGTCCTCCATTTGTTCTCCAGTTCTGCTCTCAGCCTTTTTGTTAACCTCAATGACTTGACTTATCCACGCTGTGGAAATAACTTATCTCAATTGTGACACATTGTGCGGCGCCAGGCCGCACCTACACCTGAGCGTGGCATGAAAATTGTGCTGTCATAAGGTGATGGTAGGGTGTGCCTGTTAGTCCTGGTTTCAGTCATTTATTACTGCTACTACTTACTGTTTTGGAGAACCACCTCAGACGTCAAGAGTATTGAAAACAGGTTTACATTACTTTTCCACCACTTGGATTGAAAACACTGAATAGAGGTTAACCAAAGATTTCTGAAAAAGAATTAATAGGACTTAACATCTCTTCTGTAATTTGTAGCTGCAGTTAGAGATACGTGTGTTGGTTGTTTTTACGAAAAGGCTGGGTTGCACATTGGGTCACTATTCTTATTGTAAACAGGTCAAAGCATTCACATTGGTGCGCTGCGCCGTTAACGTCTTGGAAGTGGAGCGGGATTTTAAAATTGCAGTTTTTTCCCTAGCATATTAGCTGAAAGCATGCATGCATGCTCACATCTGTCCGTTCTTATGTATGCGAGGTGTTCGAAGGTCAGAAAGTGTGCATGATAACAGATTAAATGTATAAGAAAAGTTAAGTTGGTGATTTTGTTTTATGTAGTCTACATTTGACTTGACCAATATTGGAATTTTGGGGCTGATACCGATATGATGGGTTAAGAATATTCCGATGTTGATATATTGGATTATAAAAAATGTAGAGAAAAAAAACCTTACCCTTTTTTTCTGCCTATCGGCCAACATATAGGTTGATGCAATATATTTGCTAAAGGCCAATATCGACCAACAATATTAGTGAATAAATATTTTGGTTGGGCCCTGGTATTTGTTATTTTACAAACACAATAATAACGTAATTTCCTTCGGGATTGATAAAGTATCTATCTAACTCACAAATTGTAATCAAATATTTTCTAAAATTTTAGGCACATCATTAGGAGTAGAAAACAGATTTATTTTTTTAAATTTAGTTTAGTTTTAAATGGACTGAGATGAATGTCCACAAACAAGCTGCATGAACAGTAAAATATCATATGCCAAAATGTCACATTTGGATGGCAAATGGTAGGCCAATAAAACCGCTTCAACTTTTTTCCCAGTAATTCCCGAGATCTAATTATAGCCTAATGAACATGGTCAATATTTTCTATTTACTCAACCAAGTATGTTTTCTGTGGTAGGGTAACATACAGGTTCCAATTATGGGAACTGACGAATTACATTTATACACATTAGCAATATCACGGTGGATTGTCTGGAAGCACCCACGACTATCTGCTTAAGATTTTTAAGTCTGACTGAGTCTGTTAGTTTGTCTTCTCTTTCTCTCCATCTGGCTCATTTGCAGTATTCAGAGAAATCATATAAACAAGATCAAGATTGGTATGAATATTAATGTCCTCAGACAACTGATGATATGCAGTTCATTGTTTTTATTGTCTGTGAGTATAAATTCACAGAAGTTTGGATCATTCTGCTTTCCTTAGGCCTGGGCTGGACACATATGATACTTATAATCCGAATGCGCTGCCCAGAGTTCAGTGCCAGTTCAGCCAAACTCGGAATATGCTCCCAGCATTGCCATACTCTGTATACCCTTTCAGCTGATGTAGGATTCTGGTCAGATTTCTTGGGCCTAGTTTTCATTAATGCCATCCCGGTATGCAACAGAATTGGAAAGGCTTTAACTTTGAATATCTTATGCACTGCCCTACCCCCCACAGCTCAATGTGTGTGTGTGTGTGTGTGTGTGTGTGTGTATGTCTGTATATGTGTGATGATACACTAATTAGCCTGGGTCCTTTTAAGACCTAATTATGAGAATCAGTCTTGAAGAGCAATTTTATTTTATAAGTGTGTGAAAGAGGTCTGTCCCACATCAAATGTTTATTGCTTCAACTTGAAATTTAGTCCGGGAGTGTTCGATTTAATCTTTGTGCTGGTAATGCTGACTTTATGTTGTATCCAAGTCTTGTCACAGCCTGTCCAACCTGTTGGGCCTGCTGCCCATCCCTACTGTTACTACACCCTGCCTTTACACTCACTTTCCATCTCGTGTCTCTTCCTCATTCTTGTCTTTTTTTTCTTTAAGTGAACTGTGTTTGAGACAAATGAACTTAAATTATATGCTCTGATATACGTTTAAATGTGTAGATTTTGGCTGTTATCTGAAGAAAATAAACCCCCAGCTTTCCTTGAACAGTTCAGAGTAGTATGCGTGTCAGGAGCTTTGTCTCTGTGGTGTGGTATCACCATGACTGAGGTGTATAGTTATGCAAAGTAAATGGACTGCATTTATATAGCACTTTTATCCAAAGCACTGTACAATGTTTGCCTCTTATTCACACATTCACACACCGACAGCCGAGGTAACCATGCAACCATGCAATTCAGGGTTAGGGTCTTGCTCAGGGACCTTCGGGCAGGGATCGAACCGGCAACCCTTTGATCGCTAGGTGACCATCCTACCACCTAAGCCATACCGTATGCCCCTTAAGTAAGTCAAGGAATGAGTAGTTAATAGTGTTGCAAAGACTCAACTCATGAAGCATTATGCTGATGAAAAATTTATACTTGTTTTAGAGTGTAGTTGCAACCAGATAGGATTAAACAGGAGCAGCATAAAGGAGCCTCTCGGTTTACATCTAAAGCCTGGACTTACTTTGGATTCTACAATGTAAATGGCCCACTTAATATGCCATGGAAAAAAGTGTAGAGGTACTGTCGTAGAGTGGATTTTGATAATGGGGACCGTCAGATAAACTGTAATGCACTGAGCCAAGTCGGTAATCAAAACCAACACAATGCTGTACACATTTCCAAGTCATTCTGTTACATGAATAACAAAGCTCAGTGAGACCATCTTCCAAAAAACATTTTTTATACCACCGCTCCGGACGTGGAGACAGCATCCTGAGCTCAGATGTCTCACTCCTAGTCCACGTCCCAAAGGTCTTAAACTAATGTCGTTCAAATGCCTGTTTCGCCAGCATGCTTCACACACTTGAGCAGATATGTAATGCCATTGTGAGAATCAAGTCTTTCCCTGCTGATTCAGAATCAAAGCTAAGCACTAGTTACAGTAGTTAACTGCTAAACTATTCTTGTTCTCACTTCTCATGTAGCTATTGTTTCATTTGAATTAAAGTTACCATTTGAAGGTGCGCTTGGCAGTTTATCTGTGCAGTCATTGTTATTTTTGTGTTCAGTATTTATTTAGCGCTTTGTCTCAGGGCTTTAGTTTCCAATTGACTGAGTGGACTAAGGGAAAATAGATCTTACTCAGGGTTGACATTGATTAGTAAACGCTTACATTTGATTCAGTGTGATTTTATTCATTTATTTGCTTTTGGTTTTTTTTGTTTGTTTTTTTTTCTGTAAAAGTGCCGGCTGCAGTCAAATGGGATAGGTAACTCCAAACCGCAATCTAGAATCAATTCTATGAATGCATTGAACTGAGAATTGATTTTAAATCAAGAAATCAAAGTTTAGCGTTATTTAATCACAGACCTGCACGGTGTGCGACATCTACATCAACACTGCATTATTAGCATTCCGTTGTTCCGCTGAGGTTTTTTATTTTAGGGTACTGAGCACTTTCTCAGCCTGTCAAACTGGCATCTTAGTGGCACTGCTACATGACGCATCAGACAGTATGGCGTATATGGAGGGTACTGGCTAAGCTGTGTAAGCACATGCATTACAAAAAAACTGGTCAAAAAGAGTTGTCTGTTTCCTCATTACTTATTCTGAAATAATTAAGGTCACGTTATCTCAAGCTTTGTGTACTCTGCACCCTCCCTTCCTATACCCGGGAAATAGACCTCAATAGAACTGTAAAACTGCTGCACTCACATCTTGAATCATACAGAATGCTCAGAATGACGTAACAATGTCAATATCAAGATGGTATGTGTATATAATATGTTAATTATGATACCATGATCATATTGTTGTAAAAGAAAAAGCAAAGGTGGCAAACATTTTGTGTAACCTTGAATTATATAGTTGTATTGTTGCCAAAATAAATTTTTTTTTTTTTATCTCAATTAAAATATTTAGATGCAGATTTTAAATGTGAACTGAAAAGTTGTATAAAAGAGCTATGAAGATGAAATTATTTCAAAAATTGGATTAGCAAAATAGAGTAGTGTCAACTTGCAATACTTCACAGTGGTTTTTCCCACCGCTACAGATATCAGATGTACAGTGGGATGGTGGATGAGCCATTTTGAAGTTAAAACTAGTGCTACGCCATATTTACCTGAGCCTTCAACTTAAATTCTCATGATATGAATTTTGTTAATTAATAATAATGGGTTGTGTGTATTCCACATAAGGCAAGAGTGAGCAAATTGCATCACTAATTAATCCTCACTGGTAGAGTTTTCATATTGTAAGGTGCATAGCATGCCGTAATCACTATGTCACCAATAATGGAGTATGCTGAGAAAATTGGGACATTCTCCGCAGCACTTGGTTCATTCAAGCTAGCTAGCCAACTGTAGTCAATGTTAGCTTAAACAACAAAAACCTTGTAGCCAAAGCACACTAAGCTCTGGTTAGACCATGCCTACAATGCATCCTATATCTATCCAACATCCTATACCTATATCTCCGTTGGTCAAAGTAAACCTTGTGGTAATCAAAGCTGTGTTCATTTATGACAGCAGAATGATTTTCAGGTCCTTTTCAAAGTGAATGGAAATAACAGTAGAATAAGACTTAAAAACTACAAAAAGTCTCAATTCTGACAAAAATTATGCAGTAAAGATGTAATGGTATGAAATTTCCATATCACAATTATGACCAAAACGATCATAGTTAACAATAGTATCACATTATGGTGTACTGTTGAAAAAATACTGCTATACACTGAAATAATTTCAACAACGTTTGTATTGAAAACTACAAATAAAGATGGTAGCACTATGCACTTTTTGTGTTTTGGTTTCCCCCCCACCCACACACAAAAAAACGTGTTAGGCTAATTATCCCTGCCAATTCCCTTGACCAAAGCACCAGGTGGAAGCTCTGGCGTTGGTCCCTGGGTGTTAGTGTGTGTGTGTGTTTGCATGTGAGTGCTGCTCTACAACTGAAAATATCTGTGTGAGACCTATTTGGGACAGGTAATGCCTATATATAAGACTTGCTGTTTTTGTTCTTTACAGGTGGTATGGCCAAGAGAAGGACTATAATGTCCTAGTCATGGACCTTCTGGGGCCCAGTTTGGAGGACCTTTTCAACTTTTGCTCTCGTCGCTTTACAATGAAGACAGTCCTTATGCTGGCGGACCAGGTACGGAACATATACTGTACATCCTTTCATTACGTCTTCTGAATTATTTTAGTGTTGAAAGTGAAGTTGAGTTGGATTTGAATGGGACTAATGAATTCCTGAGGAAGTTTTATTACCTCTGACAGTAGCGCACTGCTGTGGTTGGAGTGGAAGAATTTAAAATTTCGATTTGAGGTCCCATATTATGCTCAATATTAACAACTTAGAAGAGTTCCGTGTTGTGTGTAAATAGAGCTCATGAAGTTTGTTGCAGAAAACGTGACACTAATACAGGTTTTTCAGTTTCCTTTCTCCTGTTTTTCACATTGTTCTGGACAAGGTTTGGGTGGACAGGACAGCATGCAAATGGGCCGCAGCTTTAATTGGTTCACTCACATCACACATTCAGTCCCTGCATAAAACAGCCGACACTGCTGCGACTCTGCTTACATCTTTCTTTATAGATAGTTATATAGAGTAGATACTTCATTAATCCTAGGGAAATTCAAGTCATCCAGTTGCTGATAACAACAGAATACCAACAATAATAAAAATAACAATAACCTACCAACATAATCTTTTAAACACTCGGGAATAGAGCCATCTCTTAATTAGAAACATCATTACAAATCCTGCATTATACTGCAAACTTACGGTTTGAACTTTAGCCACGGTCTAGCTGGTGGCTGGTGTGAGAGATGCAGGTCAGTAGTTTGTAAGAACCAATTACTGATAGACATTTTTTTCCCTCCATTACATAATGCGTAATCCAGGCGGTGTCATCACTCTGTATTCTTATAATGATGTCTGACTTACATGCAGCAGGACAAGGAAAAACATTTTTGCATGATGTGGGCCCTTATTTTAAACTACTATTAATTTTCTTTTTCTTGGAATTATCAGATGATCAGCAGAATCGAGTATGTACACACAAAGAACTTCATCCACAGAGATATTAAACCAGACAACTTTCTTATGGGCATTGGCCGGCACTGTAACAAGGTAAGACCAATCAGTATACATAAATATCAATATACATATTTATAGATCTATAAAGAGCTGTTGACAATTGTTTGCATTTTGTAGCTATATAAATTTTCAGATGCCTCACGTGAGGATGAATGTGACTAACTCAAAAGTTGACTGTCCTACTTATCAATGCTGTCAAAAGAATAGCCAATTAGGCACGATATGATTCACAAAATCTGGCCCAACATGTTTGTTGTCAGAAGCATTATACTTATACTTATCAAGTGACAAAAATAGCTTTAAATGATAAACACACACACACACACAGGCACATATATGCTTTAAAGGTAGGCTAGGGCTTGAGCAAGATTTTGTAAGTATACGTCTGATAAAATCCCACCACCTCCCTTCAGTAAAGGAAGGCCCTAAAACGCACAAATGCACAGGATGAATCCAGTGGCGGAGATAGGAAAGACACATTTCATTCATACAATGGCATATTAGGGAAATAAAATTGGCATCTGAGATTATAACATCAGAAAAATTGTCATTCACACACACACACAAACACACTACTAAAAGCATGCAAATGCTATTAAATGCATGCCTGTGCTCACAGATTGTGCTTCCAAACATGTATAATCTCGTCTAGGATGGCATATATACTAGATATGATATATACCAGACCGATATTGGCCAAAATCAGTTTATCGGATATCGGAAAATAAATTTAATAATCCGTCCGGTCCATTTGCCTAAACTATCACATAAATGCTGAACTAAACTTTGAGTGACATGCAAGATGTGTGAACAGGCCGCAGCACGTGTCACATGAACAGTAGGTAGAACGCGAGTGTGAGACTCAGCACCTTCGTCATGTCAGCTGTGTGGAGTTATTTTAAGCTGCAGGAAGAAAAAGTAAAACAAAATGTTTAAAATAAAAAACAGCAACAGCACTGCATAACTTGAGTCATGTTGTGGGCTATGCATTTCTTCCTTTAGGGGAGTATGATATTTGTTTCACTGTTTGAGTATGACTTTTAGATTGCTAGGTTAAGCGAGGTGCAGTCATACAAATGTATTATCAACAACTTGTTTAAGAGAGTGAAAAAGACGGTACTGGATTGGTATCTGTATCGGCAGATACTCAAGCTTCTGGTATTGGTATCGGACATGAAAAATTGGTATCGATCCATCCCTAGTATGTCCACACAAACTTTCGAGTACATATGATTGCACAAATAAAAATGTCTAACTTATCGCACAATATTATGATTGCTCATTCACACAGGTGCAAGGTTTATTAGTGCTGTGAGTGTGTTCTTGGAATGCGGGTGCTTTCCTCGGTGTTGATGTGTGTGTGTCTTAAATTTATAATCTCAAAGAATCTGGCGCCGTATTAATTTTTCCCCCCACAGTGGCTCGGGCAGACTGCACATGCAGACAGCTATTTAAGTAACAGGCAGGTAGATCTGCCAGTCATTTCAACGGTCTGACCGAAATGATTGGATGTGTTTATTTCAAGATTACTGGAGCTATAGATATCGGTTTTGTAAAATTCTTTTTTCAGAACGTTTGATTTTTATTTTACACCTTACACCTTTCATATTTTTACAAAAGATCACTTACCCTACCTTTGAATAAAAAGGGTTCTTCTGTATGGCCAAAATAAACATTTATCCATATAAATTAGGACTGCAACATTTACGTCGACAGAGCATCTTTTGCACAAAATTGTCACATCGCAAGGACCAGCAACAAGCATATGGGGAAAAGACCATCATTTAGTTGTGCTAAAACATCTCAAACTCTCTCATAAGAAAAAAATTAAATTTTCAAGATTATCTTATGTGTGGGTGAATTCTTCCACACCTTGTGGGCAGAAAGGGGTCAAGACTGCCATGAACAATTAAAACACATTTCCTTCCGTCAGCCTAGCAACGAATGGCCCTTTTTAGACTTCAGTGCTGAATCGCACTGAACCTGTGGCCCGATTGATTTTCCACCACTCTCGAGGCTTACAATATTAAAGGTGAAGTGAGTTTCCACCACAGGTTTTTGCTATTTAAAAAAATGGAGAATGTAACAAGCACTCCTAACTAATCCCATAGCAACGCTTTTTAAATGTCACTAGTCACAGAACAGGAATATAGAGGATGTCCAGGCATAATTAAGATTTTGGAGCTAATGAATTTGATTGACACCAGGAGATGAATTGTTTTGTTTTCAAAAAATTCTAAACTGACACCAACCAGTCCTCCCTGCAGCATGCATGCAGTCCATCAAGTAGCTTTACATTCAGCATACCCAAAGATCAAAGTGAATTCTGTTTACCAGAAAGCAGTGGCACCAATAGAAAATCTCAAGCTTCTCAACAGTACATCGAAGATTGTTGTGCTGCAAAGTGAAACATTCCGGATAAGAGGACCTGTCGATCCTGTTACCTAATTGTACCACCGTTAATTTACAAGATATATTTATAAAGGAAAATGTAATTTTATGATAATGCTCAACTGTAACTCTGATTGCTTCCCTTTATTTGTCACTGACTTGAACTCACACTGGGAGGACCCTCTCAATGGAGATGACACTCAAGCCTAAAGAGAGCATGCATAATGGTTAACATCTTTCCTCATCACTCTATACACAATACCATATTATAAAGAATTTTACAATATAACATAATTTTGAAAATGTTTTAAAATGTATTAGATTTAAAAAGCTGAGATCAGTACCTCGAAAGTAATTGCCACCTAAACTTAATACCTAGTTTTGCCACCTTTTTTAGAAGTAACCACTGCAACCAAACCCACCTGATAAGTGGAGATTTGTATTTCACATCTCTGTAGAGGAATTTTGTCCCACCTTTAGTACTCGATCATTGTTCTATACCAGCAGAAAAGTTGGGGGCTCCATTCAGAGCCTTTATTACTAAATTTATTACTGTGCTTGATTAGCCACCCAAATTTATAAAGATACTAGAAACAACTGTATTTTGTGGTCTAGCCAGTTGTCTCTGAGCTGGTCTCTTTCATATGCCCTTCTGTTGAAAATATTCATGACACTTCACAACCCACAGCTGTAGCCTGAATATAGCATTGTACAGTATATTCTGCATATTTTGAGCCCTTGCAGAAAGGCAACATTGCTTAAACAACATCATGAGATGTAGTATAGGAACTGTGGAATTAAATGTACTATTGTACACATTGATTCAGCCACAGCTCAACAAAGAGTCCCTTATTGTATTTGATTAATTCATCAAGCTTATTAAAGCCTTCGGGGATGGCAGCCTTGCATAAGCAGAGCTCCAGATTAACTTTTTCCACTAGGAGCACTGGTGCTCTGGCACAAAATTTAGGAGCACCGCTTAAGTCTACATGCAATACAACACATTGATATTTTTTCTGAAAAATGCTTCGGTAATAAATAGACAACTTACAGAACAACAATAACGGTGTCATTTAATAAAAAAAAAAAAAAATCACAAAGAAAAGTAGCATATTTAAGAAGAAGAATGATAACTTTCTTGATCCCGGTAGGGAAATTAATTCTCTGCACTTAAGCCCATCCTCAATGAGGAGCAGCGGGCAGCCAATTCATGCACATGCAAACACACACTCACAACAGCGCCTTGGGACCAACTCCAGATCTTCCACCTTGCCTAGGTCAGGGACAATGGCATTTTGTGGGCTGGGGAAACCGGCACACCTGAAGGAAACCATCGCGGACACAGGGAGAACATGGAAACTCCACACAGGAAGGTGTGGAGGTCGACCCCTGGATCTGAGCCCTCAATCTTCTTGCTGTGAGGCAACAGTGCTAACCACCACGCCACCATGCGTTACTAAATATGAGAAATAGATAATTATAATTTATTTAACTAAAATGCACTTGTGTATATGTCCAAGCATAGCTTGTACTTGTATTTGCACTACACAATATAGAAGTGGCATGATTAAGCTCTTCAACTGCTACAGACATTGTTTGGCTGCCTATCCTTGAGAAACCAGACATATATCCTCTCCGGGTCGCTCGCGCTGATGTCCGTTGCAGCATCAACCAGGACACTGATAAACCTGCTTGCCTTTATATCATTGTAGCAGGGCTCCCAGATGTCATTGTCATCATACGTGACTTCAATGAATCTTTAAAAAATATTAACACAAATAGTTCACATATTGATACTGAAGTACATACTGAACTATACAATTACATTTAGCTAGCTAGCATGAGTTGATACACTTGTTATGTTGGTCGCATGTTGTCATTATGATTGCTAGACAAGCTATTGGTAGTTTGTTTGTCTTGACTAATGACAGAATATTTAGTTTTCTATCCCCTCCCCGCAGACATTAGACTCATGTAAAATAAGTAGCTAACATCAGAAAAGCCAAATTTAATAGACTCAGTCGCATTACTGCGTCCCTTGCCATGCTGTTGTTAACTTGTAGTTTATAGATCTGATCCACAGATGTGTCGCGATGAGTTATTTTAGGGCTAGTGATACCTTTGTGCGGTGGAGTATAATTTGATCTTTAGGTAGATTTAGTCACTCATCTTCGGCAACCTTGATTGGTCTTGTATTTTGCCCCAATGGCCACAGCATTTGCTGCTTGAAGATCCAGCAGTGACGGCCATTGGTCAAATGATTGCTCAGTCTTGGCGACATAATTAACTGTGGTAACACAGCTTATTATGGACACAAGGGTCCATCAGTGCAGGAACAGTCACACGTTTTTTGTCTCCATGCAAATTATTTGCGCAATTGATTTAGCATAGCTCTCCAAATTATGTTTTCTGTAGCTGTTGGTACCAGGGGAAAAAAATATCCATTTGTATCCAGTATATAGCTGGTATCGCGTGTCATCCTTCTCCACCCAAGATATATTTCTTTCCACTGTGGGAGAAACACTCAGCGTCTCTTTGTCGTAGTTTAACATTTCTAACTTGAGCTGCGAGCCTCCCGCCACGTTTCAAATTAACAGACTGACTGAACAACTACTTCTGAAGTCAGCACATCATTAGCAACTGGTAGAGAGGCTCAGCTAATGCAGACAGCGGCAACCTGCAACTGATAGGAGAAATTGAAGCGAGAGAGAGAGAGAGAATTAATGCGCTGAATTGGTACTTGCCCAACCAGGCATGTCAAGAAAGGGTTTGCTTGCCCGCAGGTTTTATGTTGTTTTTCTTCGTTGCCCTGGGCAATTGGCCAACTGTTAATATCGGACCCTGCAAGTCTCTTTTTTAGTAAGCATTCATCGTTTGGCGCTTCTCAGCAATGAGACCAGATCTCATTGCTGATCTCTTTCGACTCTTCATTTAGAAAAATACCCTGTTACAACTCCTGGCTTGTACAATTCAGCCAAATTTTGCTTTTTGGTTTAAAAAAACATTGATTATAAAAGTATGAAACTTTATTACACAAGTGCGTTGAACATTCTATTTAACTTTCAAGCTCAAAAGTTAAACAGCGTTGCAGCATCCAACAGGTCTGCATCTATTTACATTGTAACATTGTCTGGATGAAGAAGAATCAGGGCTTTTGCCTTTATTTGGTCAGGTTCTGCATTTCTTTTAAATAAGGACATGATTTAACCCATCCATATAAGAACAGCACCCGGGGGGCAAGTCAATGTCTCGCTAAAGGACACTTCGACACATGAACCGCAAACTTTATGGTTCGAAGACAACCTGCTCTACCGCTGAGCCACAGTGGCCCCTACTCTTATCTCATAGATTGTCTTTAGCGCCTCAGTTTAGCTTTGTTAGTTGTTCACACGCGCGCACTCACACACACACAGCACATTACTACAACATTCAGTCAGTGTATATCACTTTCTGATTCATTGTCTGACTTGTCAGAACTTTCTGACTATCGTACAGGAGGGCCTGCACTTAAAAAAAAACTATCGATTGTTTCTTTGATTAGAGCCGAGTGAGAGCATGTTACTGCATGACAAAGGTAAATGACACTCCTGCCAGTGAAGCGCATGGCACACAATTCTGCTTTGCATTGTGGACGGTGCAAATTTTCATGATACATATCTATCTCACTCTTGCACACACTGACAAGCCCACTCAACCATGCACACAGATTCTCACTCCCAACTGGTGTTTCGCACCATACATAAAAAATAGAGGGCAAGTTGCAGTGGTGCTCCTAGTTTTAAAATCTAGTTGCACTGACTCAAAAATAGACACAAAATGCGCTGAAATGGTTGCATGTTAGAGTCCTGAGAAGCCTGTATGTTTCAGCTCATTTGGATTTGAAAATGCAATCCTTATTTCTTTATTTTTTGTATTGTGTTGTGTACTAGTTATTGGGTCATCTACAGTATCTCGCATTATTCTAGTGGTGCATTAAAAAACTTTTCTCTTTACACTAGCTTCACCTGCTGCATCGAAACCGGTTTTCAATGAATCCATGTTTTTTCTGGTAAATGTACTGACTATCTGGAGAGTTTAAATAGATTCCCTCTATTGATCTAAAGGGCGTGTTTGTGCAATGTGATTTGCTTTCGGCAGCTACAGCGACCCAAATATCTGCAGTGATTCTTCCACTATTCAAAAAGAGCCATTGGCTGCTGGGCCGGCAGGGGTCACAGCCAGGAGACAAAAATGGTCTTTCATTACAGAACATTAACAGAGTAGGTGCCCCCTTGTTGTGAGGATGCAGTGGTAGCTGTCCCTAACCATAGTCATTGGGCCTGACAGCAGAATATACATACTCCAGTCCACGATGTGGTGGCAATACTCTTAAAACATGAGCTCTCTAAGTACAAAGAAGGAGCATTCCTACTGGCTTTGCAGCTCATTTTGTAACATGTTGCTTGTATATTATTGCTAATTCTTGTTAGATGTTGGTAAAAAGAACATTGGTGGCAGTATGTGTGTTTGATACTTTGGTTTGCTGCATGTACTGGCTTTGTGGCAGCGACTTGTGGTGGAGGCTTCCACTAAATGCTTCTGCTACAGGCCCAGCAGATCAGGGCTCTCTTGACCTGATACCACTGAGTTGGACGGGCAACTGTACACGGCCAAAAGATCCAGTAAAACAGGTTGGCTTGGCCTGTAATAATATCAAGAAAGAAAGCATGGTGTGACGCTGTGGTAGTCTACAAACACTGCTAACGTTAATTGAGCAACAGCTCTCCTAATGGAATTTTGTCACAGGTGACCACAACCATGCCAACCCAGATGCAGTTTTATCAAAGTTTTTGCCAACAAGAATATCGCATCCCCCACTCAGTAATGAACGCACCAAACATTAAACAATATATTTTCGAAACACTGCCTAACATGCTCATGTAATTTTTTTTCTTTTGGATGAAAGTGTATTAGTTGTTACATGTCATACCTTACAGCCATACTCAGATGGATGGATTTCAGTTTTTCTTAAAGACCTATCAACAGTTAAACTCTCTATTTCAAAGATCTATAAACATTAGGAAAGCAAGATAAAGATTTTTTCCCCCAAGAATTAAACCTAATAGGAATTCACATCCTTTTCTTTGCACAGAGGAATTTGATCCACATGTATCCTATTGCATTTGATCTTTTAAGATATTTCCACAACTTCAGTAGTCCACATGTAATAAATTCAACTTATTTGACATGATTAGGAAAGGCAAATTTGACTCCATATTTTACAGTGAGGGCAAAAACCAAGCCACCAGACCTCCAAGATACACAAATTACATGAATTTCACAAGGGAACAAAGTGGTAGCATAGTACAAAATATGTATGTGCCAGTTAAATTGAAAAATATAATGTCCAGCTTTTTAAGACCATTAGCATGTCTAGTGACATGGGTGTTATTGTAGGCCCAGTCATTGAAAATGACTGAGCATCAAATGACATCAAAATGAGGAGAAAGCAATATGGCACTGATTCTTTGTTAGTATCCTGTAAATTTGACGTCATCTCACACAGCACTGGATCTGTATTTTAATTCTGAATAGTCAACTAACTGTCAGTGTACTGCATCTCTAAAGTCTATCTATCATGTTTCTAAACCATAGGAGCGGACCTAACTGTTACTGAAAATATATTAATGGCATTGTGTGCATCTATACCCAATTAAGTACACATAACGTTAAACGTGTAAGTTCATGTAAACTGATGCATTGTTTTTTGTTTTGTTTTTTTATCAAAAGTTACTTTACTGATCGCTACACATCTGCTGATACATTTGCATGTAAATAAGTTTTATTGGCTTATTCACTGTGTATGTTAATTTTGCAGTGAAGAGGGCAGTACAGAAAATTACACAAATTCTGTTCTCCGTGAATTTGGTGTATTGTTTTGCCTACAAATCCTTAAACTTTTCCAGGATGAGCTAATTTTTCATGCCTCAGTGTACATGTATCTCATTGTTGACCATTTTCATGTCGTGGTGTGTTGGTGACTGTCTGTACGTACAGAAATGATCAAAAAAAATTTTTGGCAAGCTGTAAATTTGCTCATGCGACCGTGCCAAATGTATGGAGTAAAGAAATTATATTATGAGTAGCAAAAGATACTGATCACCATTTCATTTGTTCTATCCAAAGTTGCAAGGACAAAATATTTACCTGTGAGGCTACTGCTCATAATGAGTTACAGATTGGCAGTGATTGCTCTGTGACTGTTGTCTACAGTGTTGGTAGGTCACTCAAACTATCTTGAAGTAAACATCAATGAATGAACAACACAATATCCGATGTGCAGCTTTCAACATTTAAACCGATACTGTTGCACACTTCATATCATACTCACTGGGCCCACGTTAAACATTTTTCTCAACTGTATCTATGGTAGATGAGAACAGTTGCATTATTTTTCTCTTGGAACCAAAGCAGACTGAATCTGATTAAGGTAGTCATTGGTGCTAGAGAGACAAATAGCCAGCTATTGCTTAAATTATTCCTTTTATTAGATTGTGTCAGTTGGTTTGGCTGACGATAAACACTCAGGTCTGCAATTCGCACCTAAGATTGGTTAAATCAAAAACCTGTTGTTAAAACACAACCTAATAATAAGTCATCAATGTACTGTCGAAGTTTCTTCAATTCATCGAAGCCAATTTTGATAGGAGACAGTCTCCGAGTGATTGTCATGGGCGCTATAGTTTCCTGCCCCGTTTCTGATGTCCACCTGGTCGTTTCCTGAGCCATGGTGTTGCTTGTCTGCGCTGGCCTTTATTGTCACTGTCATATTTAAGTCTTAGTGTCCACAGCCATGATTTCACTTGGATATTTTCCATGTTGTTGAGGTTGAATTTTCTGTAGTTGTCTAAATGGAAGTAAATTATATTCCATTTCCTCCAGAACACTGGCCATAGAGATTATACCTATACCACCTGGATTTAAAAAAGTATTTTTTGCCCTTGTTGTTCCAGCCTTGGATGTACAAAAGAAGGCACCTGTTCTTGTTGTACAAGAGTTGTATCAAGGGAGCAAACCATGTGGGTGCAACCACAAGTGCCTGTTGTTAAAATGTTAACTGTGAAAAAAGGTGGATATAGGTTTGTTGTTGACCCCTGCCCCTCTACTGTCTGCCCTAGTGTTTAGACTCATCAGTGGGGAAGAGGAAACGAAGCTTGGCTGTTAGCTCTTCTCAGGATCCGTCTTTCTCAGGATTAAACCAGGTGTGACCTTTACCACAACACCTGCTGCCTCACAACAGCAGTTGCCGCTTTGCAATCATACTTAACTACACTGGTTTAAAAGTTTGTCAGACCACCTGCAGTTATCATGATGTCATAGTAAGTCCAATCAGTCCAGCCAGCTCTTCTAATCCCTGTGTAAGTAAGCAGCACTGAAGCTTGTCCACATATCAGATTGTACGCTAGCAGACAACTGTACATATATCATCAATGTAGCATCCAGAACTTAAGTTCAGTGAAAACTATTTGCGAATTGAAGATGATAATGTACGCTATTGTGGAAGAAGAGAAAAGTTGCCAAACAGCTGTTTTTAAGTGGGTTTTTTATTTGAAGCAATCAGCCATTTCAATCAAGGCATTTGATACTTGATTTCATAAACACTTCAGCATCCATGAAGCAAACTGATGTAATTATCTTAAGTTTTCCAGTATATGGTGCTTAACCCCAATGTAAACATGTGGTATTTTTTTACTGTTAACAATTTCTGGAATATGTTCAATATGAAGAATATCTTGCGTCTTAAGGCAACACTGATCCCCACTGCGCACTTAAATTTTAGTGACTAAGGGAGAAAGATACAGCTTCAGGTCTTGCATGAGTTGTGCCAGAGCTGTCACGCATTCCAAACCCATCTTCATGCTTGTAGCAGTTCTCTACTCAGGGTTGCCCATATGTTTGGTCTATTTGCGTATGTATTGTGGGCTGGGTTGATATACCAGTGAGCCAATGTACTGGCTGAAATGATTCTAAACTAAACTAAAAACTTTGTAGAAATTTGTAAAAATTTTGTAGTTGCTGTCAAACCATTGCATAGTGTGGATTCCACACAGGAAGCAATTAAGCAAATTGAATGGCAAATAAAATCACCAATTAATTTCCATTGCTGGCCTTGTCATATTGCACCATTCTTAGTATGAACCAATCACAATCACAGCTGAGAACAGGCCACCATACTTGGAGACTTTTCCCAGAAAATGGGTATATCTGGTCACCTCAGTGTCTCTTTACAGTCTTTTCTAGCCGGCCGCCTAACGATAATACTAGTAAGTGTTGCCTTGCCAGCTGTTAGCAAGAAATAAAAAACATTGTAATGAAAGCCAGCTGAGCACTGTGCTGAAGAGCTGCAATTAAGGGTTATTTTTATATTCAATAAATTTAGTGACTATTGGCACGATTAATTGACTAATCGGGTGATGAATACAATATCATATCAAAAGCTTCTAAAACTGGTTGTATTAGGCGTATGCTAGCTAACACTCAAGGCAAGAACATGAAACTGCCTTGAAAAATATCTTCAAATGAACTTTGCTGAGATACAAATGAAATAGTAAAAAAAAATATGTATAAGTTAAAAAGATGATTTTGTTATGACTAAAATATTCATTTAAAAATGAATTAGGCATACCCTCGCCCACATCTTTTCAAAAATATAGTCAGAGAAAATGGTTTTACTCTCTTTAAATAGTAAATATTTTCTTTTAGTATAAAATACATTCTAAATAAATAAATTTACCCAGCTCCATTACAAAACATACAGAAAGGTTTCAGCATAGATGAAGTGCAGGTTGGTTGATTCATAGACTAAGGAAATCCCACAATGCAATGGGGCAGAGCTTTCGTAAATGTTGGAAGTTATTTTCAAATCACATGTCTATTTATGTGTAGTTCTTACATGTCTACCACTCTTTTGATCTTGGTCATGTTATTGTAAGTCATCTTGCTATTGTTACATCGAAGGTGATTGTTAGGATTATCATGGTAAATTGTTGTGTCATCTTGAGGGAGGACTCAAATGGACTGGGCCAGCAGATGCTAAGAATCTGTCGCTCTGTCTGTTTTGTTTAACACTGACCTTTGTTCAAAATGTAACCTAGTTAGACAGCTGACAACATTGACAATAGGGAGAAAGACAGGTAGCTCAGATGTGATTTTCTTGCTCAGACTATACCAATTCTCTGGTGGCAGCACTTCTCTGGTTAAATGTGTGCATCCTTTCAACTTAAAATGTTCTTAAATCCTATAAGTTCTAACAACAATTTTATTTTTTTAGTGAAAATGTTTTTTTGTTTTTTTTTGTTTTTTGAGATTGTTGATAATGTTGACTATTCATTGTTACCCTACTGTATTTAGGCCAGGTCTAAGGTGCAAATATTAATAATTATATGGCTTTGTCGGACAAAGTACATCCTTTGGTAGTCATAGATATGTTATATATGACCTCAGAGTGTTTTTCATGACCTTTTCCATGAAATTGAAGGGACATTGCTGCATTGTGTTGAGTCAACGGGGCACCCAGCGTGTGCAGTCCTGTCTTACAGACGTGTCAGATGGTATTTTGGGCATTTGTGTTCCAGTTATGGCAGTATCACACCCATTCCTAACCTATAGCGATCGAGCACTCACCTCCTGTATTCTCAGTAGACATGTCCTAACCACCTCTGAGTGTCAGCAACATGGCGGACGACGTTTCTCTCACTTGGAAAATCGCTCACACTGGCTCAACTCCTGCGAAGGAAGCTGCATAAATGAAAGCGGCATTTCACAGTTACTTATTTGATGAATAAATAAACTTATTCATTAAATGAATAACACTTACTGCTTTTTCACAACTGCGGGAAACGAAAATTTCAAGCAGGGATTTTCCGAATATCTGCACAATTATTTTCAGCATACACACAGTACAGTGTTGAATGTGACATTTTTGTGTTCCAATGTTGTGTCTTGTGTTTTTGTGTTGCGATTTATTATCTGACAGAAAACGCCCCGCCACGTCTTCTCCGGAAATGATCTCCGTCAAAGGAAACGTGCCTCATGCAGGTCACTCCCCTTCGCCGAGAGATGTTAATAGACACAAAATACCCGTTACGTGTCGTTGCGAGTTCACTCATTTGCTTTAATTTAGGAATGGGTGTCATCCAGTGTAGCTACAAAACTACTGACCGCTTCATGAAATCAATATATACTATAATAATAAATATCTTATAATCCATTATGTTATTCTTTTATTTATTCAATGATTTCACTTCCACGATAGAACAAATTCATCAAGTTGACCTGCAGGAGTGTTCTCCATAGTAGAGGGATGGGGCTGATTATTTAGGTGTTGTTTCACAGTAATGCAAGTTTTCCCGTGTAATTCCATTCAGATGTTTTTTTTAAACCAGGAGCAAAAAACACACTAACATTTCTTAAATTTATTTCTTAATCATGTAGGCCTAATTTTAGCTCTGAATTTTAGTCATCTAGTTTAGTGCTCTCATACATTTTTGTTAATACATCAAACACATTAAAGCCATTTCCCAATCAGAATATATCACATTAAGTGTGACTTATGGACATGTTACATATGATCCTTTTTTTACCTTAGAATTTAGGAGGACCTGCAGTGATTTTTGCACTACTGCCTAAAAAATGAGTGTAATACAACAAAGAGGAAAACTTCACTCTAGTTAACCTCGATTTAGAAGAATTGACATTTTTTGTTTATGTGGTAAGTGCAGTCTAGAAGGGATTTAATATTCACAATTCCAGCATCCTCTCAATTTAAAAGATTTTTTTTCCTCAAACACTTATCACTTTCTGCCACATTCACCATTAACTCCTTTTTCACCAGTATCCACAACAGCAGTGTATTTTCTCCTCTTTAAATGCCACATATCAAAGGACTTCAAATACTTTGGAACCATAATGCTGTAATTTTGTAATGCAGTAGCACTAGTTATCTAAGGGACAGGACTTTAACAAGGCCTCATTATCAAAAAACACTGAAAATCATCAAATGCAAATGGGTCACAATAAATGAACACAATTAGCTTGAACAGCACTTCTGGTCAACGCTGAACTCTTGTTTTACACCACATTTTAAAAAGGTCAGAATGCAACAGTACATGCACTCTTAATAAGCGGATAATCGCATGTACCACTGCTCTTTATCTTTTTTCATTGGCCTATAATAACTGCTAGGGTTCACGTCCTTGATGCTTCTCTTCAAATCAGCAACTATATCAGCACTCAGCCAACAGTATTATTGTGGATTAAGGGTATATTTTGAATAAAAAACAAGAACTGGTAGAAGGATTGATGTCATCTGTCATTTGAAAGGATTTTCTGAGCAGTCTTGACAACTGTAGGTAAAGCAGTATGTAAATTTAATTAAGCTATGAAGTGCAGCTTCAGGATAGGGAAAGGGAAAAACAGGCGCTGAATGGAGCCTGAAGTTTAACAACCAATCTCTACTTCATATGTATTTATTAGATTTAAAATTAAAGAATTATGTGCTTAAAATCTTGCAGTAAAATTTTACTATATTATTCGAGAGGACAGTAAGATTTCACTCAACCTGAATGATAAGGAATCTGGAATAATATAATAGCTCAAGGCCAGAAATGTGTTACATAACAACAGCACAACTAACCAGCTTTCCTTTTGTAATTGCTTTGGTTATTTACATGTGGGTTTTTAGCCTTTATTGAGCATGTCACGTAAATCTCCTCATCTTGAGTTGAACAGAGCAAGCACTTTCTGACCGTGAAGGTTTATAGCAGAATTCACAAACCATTTTAATTTTGAATAAAGTATTTTAAATGAAGACAGTATGTTGAAATAAAAAATTGTATCTTTATTCCTGAAAATGAAATATCTATAAAACATTATGTGTTCTCTCCCTCTCTGGCAGTTGTTCCTTATTGACTTTGGTTTGGCAAAAAAGTATCGGGACAACCGAACAAGGCAGCACATCCCCTACAGAGAAGACAAGAACTTGACCGGCACAGCACGCTATGCCTCCATCAATGCACATCTGGGTATTGAACAGAGGTCAGTCAAGTTTGGCAAAATGATTTGTAATGTGTGTGGATTTCATCAGTGTGTGAATTATGTACAGTATGCAATGAATTCTTACTTTTGTCTCTTATGATTTACTACTGTCTCCCAGTCGTCGTGATGACATGGAGTCACTAGGCTATGTGCTGATGTACTTCAACAGAACCAGTCTGCCATGGCAGGGATTAAAGGTAGGAGAATTAACTCTGACTGATACTTGGCAAAGAAAAAGTTTTTATTCTCTTCTGTTTTCGGGCAAAGAATATTATACTTTGTACAGCCCAATATCCCATACAGTGTCTCTCATATCAAAGACCCCAGCAGTCAATCCCCTAGATAGTTGTAAGATGTTGAGTGTACAGAGATGTACACAATTCAATAATGTAGGCTTCATCAAACATTAACAATAAATATCTGCATCCTTGAGCATCAAAAAGAGTTTGAAATAATCTGAGCCTCAAAACAAAAGTAGCTGTCAGAGCCGGAACACATTTTAAAACCACAGTACTACAGAAACGAGTAACACAAAGAGGAATTAACAGCTCGAAGTAACACACTGGAAAACTGCTGATTGAATTAAATAGTAAGATAAGCACAGTCTACACTCAGCCCAAATTAAGAAAAATGCACAGCCGAGACAGAAAAGAGAAGAATGCAACAGTGTCACATGCGGCAACTGTGACACAGATTCCTTAAGTTTTTCTGGGAATTGTCACATACCGGTCCCCCAGGTACAGTGTAGATATGCTGCAGGGTTGCAGGGACCAAAAATGATGTAGTATTCACTGATTGTGTGAATTTGGGCATGTTTTGCGTAGCCAAAAGAGAGGCGAAAGTGTAGATCTTCTTAAGTGACAGCAGACGAAAGGACATTAAAAGGTGAGACAAAGTTTGGAGGTCTATTGTTTGGGACTTTTGGACAATTCAGTTCTCATTCAAACTGCTTACCCTAAGATGAAACATTATGCATCCGTGCATGAGTTGTCTACTCGTGGACGAGGAGAACCTACTGGAAATGGTAGTGATATTGAAATAAAATGCAAGCAATAACATATTTGAAGAAAGGAAACGGGAAGTAAGGTTTCTGGAAATACAGGCTACATTACCAATGACAGTTAAAATAGATGTTTTTGTGATCACATTGTTGACAATTCACATATTTGTCAGGCTGCCACAAAAAAGCAGAAATATGAGAAGATCTCTGAGAAGAAGATGTCCACCCCTGTCGAGGTCCTCTGTAAGGTGAGAACAACCTGAACACAGGAATGGGAAAAATAATGGTAAAACTTGTCATCTGGCCTTCAGTCACATAATTCATTTAATGCATTTGACCAGGGGTTCCCAGCAGAGTTTGCCATGTATCTGAACTACTGCCGTGGCTTGCGCTTTGAGGAGGCTCCAGACTACATGTACTTGCGCCAGCTATTCCGCATCCTCTTCAGGTATACACCTGTTAATGTGAAAAAAAAACTGTTTCACTTATGTGCCTCCAAATGGCTTTGATTTTTAGATAAAGGAACAAAAACATGGCTATACGAGTACAGACGAATTTGTATTGTAATGCGCTTGTATTTGCTTAAGTCATGAGTACACACCTGCACACATCTATTCTACACTTTTACCTTGGCCTTAGTTTTTCTGCTGTGTCTCTTATCCATTATTTCAAAAATGGCTCCTGCACAATTTCTCTTATCCATTCTTCTTCCCGCTACCATACTTACATGTCCTGATATTGTTATTCATTTCCTAATGGTTAGCAGCTGTTTGAATCGAACCTTATGTTGATAACTACAGTACAGGAGATACTGTAATCCAAGTGGCAGGGGAGATCGCCCCTGCGTGCATGCAGCCTACTTGAAAATTGCTTCATTTATCGTTTACCATTTGATGTGTTCCAGGACTCTGAACCACCAGTATGACTACACATTTGACTGGACCATGCTGAAACAGAAAGCAGCCCAGCAGGGAGCCTCATCCGGGGGCCAGGGCCAGCAGGCACAAACCCCCACAGGCAAGCAAACTGACAAACCCAAGCCTAACATGAAAGGTTAGTAGCCAACAGCCAAGCGACGTTTTCTACAGACACCAATTTCTCATATTCATCCAGTAGTTCATTTAGGGTTAGTAGAATGATCATTTTATTCCCAAACATACACACCAGTGACCCTTTCCAAAACATGAAAAAAATTTGGAACTAATGCTTCCAGCGAAACGCTTATTTCTTTTGGAATTAAACAAAACAGCATTGTGAATGTTGTGGAGGCACCTCAAAACAGCATAAAATCCAAAGTAAAGAGAAATTGACACAATTGGTCTTGCATAATCAAAGACGTCCTTGGGGAATTTGACTACTAACTTTACTGCCCTACTATTCTACTATTCCTTTTGGGAGCTGGGCAAGGGGTTTCTCTTTGACACTGTTCTAATGCTGACCAACTTTATCCTGATCACGTACCTGACTCATCTACAAACTGTTATTAACTTTACCTCTCCAGACCACATAATGACAAAATGTATTTCTAGGTCTGCATGATATTGGGAAAAAATCTGATTGCAGTATTTTTAATATCACAACAGCATTGTAATCAACAGCTTTTCCTCATTTTGAATGTTGTTTTTTTTATTATTTAATGTGGTCATCATGTATATTTTTCTAGTTTAGTGTCCCGACTGGTGACAGATTGATTAATCGTCTGATACCTTAAAAATCCTTGTTTACGATGATATCTCAAGATAATAATCTCATGGCCTGAATACTGTTTTCTCATTGCCATGCATTAATTACTTGTAGCCACATTTTATGTTTATTTCATTTTGTAGTATTCAGACCATGAGCTACTGAATAAATCACATGTAGTAGTCAATTTATGAACTGTATGAGTGTGCCTGTCATCAGCAGAGGTCCTGATGAGTAGAGGTGTAACCAAACATCTATATAAATTGATATATTTGGACTGGTCCCCCCAGTGCATCACATAGCACATTATTATTATTCACAGCTGTTTATCCATATCACAAATTTACCACATATGGCAGTATGAATGGTGAATCCATAACCTTTGACTATTTGTCACTCAAAATGCCTGAGTGGATTTCTGATAACTAAAATGTGTGTCTTTGATGTTTCATTGGTGTTATCTGTTCTTTGTGAGCAGCTAGTACATTTTCCTCATTGGTTAAATTCACCACTTCACTGTCTACCAACGTGGCTCACTGACTGTATCAGCGTGATTGGGGATGGACAAAAGCATGATTGGCAGATGTGTTGATGTCACAACAAGCCTACCTGCTGCTTGAGGCACCACATGCATTTCTATTCAATGTACTATACATATAAAATGATCACTATTGAAAAACAATTTATTTTCTTTAAAACGTATCCATTTTCAGCAGTAAATAACACATTATGCATCAAATCTACCACTACATCTAAATCAGGATGGTTCATTCTGGTTCAGCAGATGTAAAATCTACCACATAGTATTTTGGAGGAAACCAGTATGTATATTGATGCAGACTTGGTTTCCCAGTATATATGTATTGGTACTGAATGTATTGCGAGTATTTCAGTGAGGTGATATTCTGCAGTTTAAAAAAATTACAATGTTTCTTTAAAAGGGACCTTTGCTTAAAATATCAATTGAACAAAAGTTATATCTACAGATCTTTTAGACCAGCCTTAAAGGTAGGTTTCACACTTGCAGACTTATGGCAGCGTCACATTATCGGCTCAGTTTTCCATTCAGTGTTCAGGTAAACAGGTTACACCCCTCATACTACACACTGCAGCACCATGGTGAAGCATCCTAGATGGATTGTGTCATTTGAAAATATGGCATCAGATCTACTTTTTCCACCTTCACGTGTCTGCCGTAAGTTGAAAATTAATAGGTAATGGTTGTGTCCGAAGTACAACTCTGAACAACAAAACACAGCCAATCAAGCCAAAGCCAGTAAGGTATGTCAGTCCGTTTCTGGCTAGTAGATAGAGCGACGTTACTCTTTTTGCAAGGACAACACATGGATAGTTATGACAGCGGAACAACATAAAGTACTCGAAGTCCCCCGAAACCCATTTTATAAGGCTTTACTTGCAAAGGAAAGGGCATGGGACGTAGTTCAAATGACTGTTTAGTAAGTTTGATTTATTAACTCACCAATCACAGGCAGTGTTTGGTTGCAGTCTACTTGGAGCTCCAAGAAATTATCTGACAGAAATTTGACATTAATGTTGCTGGTATGGCTTCCTGGGTAGATGTCATGCAGCAACAGCAGCTGCTGCGTTGTTGTCACTCTGCCAGTGTGAAAAAGTCTTAAGACCAATTTGCTGGTCGTCCCTGCCACCCCTTCTATCTATCACGACACCCATTACGCTCCTCCTCGAGTCCCGTTGATGCTTGGTAGCCAACAACTTAATTGCTATCACTTTGCATTCAACTATGTGATATAGCGAACTGAGTGTTTTGCCATTATGTGATTACATATTAAGGCTTAAGTGCGAGAAGCATGTTAAAAAAAGTATCATTTTAATAACACTATAAGGGTGAAGTCTTTTGTTACCAATTGCTCCTGGGCTGTGTTTTTTGCCTATGGATGATTGTACTGATAGCACAAATGCTTTCTTAGTCTGTATGTTCTTCAAAAATGTTATACTTTTGTAGGTGCGTTAATTGTGGGACCCAGAAGCCATTATTTTGTTCCACTGAGTTTGGGTCAGATAAGCAGAATGGAGAAAAAGGCACTGCTGCTGTTTCAGTGTGGTGCTGTACCGCTCCATGCTCTTACAACACTACACAATGTGAAATTAGCTTCGTTTGTTTGTCAGTTTGTCGTCTCAACTGAATTGCTCCATGCGATACAGTAGAGGATCGAAAAAAGCTCACATGAACAGAAACCCTCTTAGGATGAGAAACGTTTTCATCTTCACAAATACAAATTGACATGAACAAAAATTGACTCAAACACACAGGGAAAATTTAGTAGTGACAGATTTGTATCTTAATTTATTGCAGTTCTGATGCATATGCTTGACCGGAGTGCTGTGAGGGTTTCACATAAATTACTGCAGGTCTCCTGAAACTAATATACTGAAACCATGTGTGTTCCATGTACAACTTTATAAGTTTAGTATTTTCCCCTTTGCAGTTTAAGAGGACCCAAACAGAGGTGGATTGTCCCATGTCAGTAATTTAATCATTACTAACGAGGCAAACAACCTGTGAACATTTCTAAGTTGTTCATTCTGTGTGTATGAGTGAAGGGAATTTAGCCCTAAATGAAGTACATTTTAATTTCTATCAAAGTATCATGTCACTATCAAAGGATGATGTCGCAAGACGCAGGGCAAAATTGTATGTTTTCTCTGGTCTTCAGTTCTTCCATTAAGGAGTACTGGATTACAAGAACCTGGCCCTGGCGACGTCTCTGGTCCACTGGTTTGGGACGTCCCTTAGGCTGCTTTGTGGTTAGTGGTACACCAAGTTGGACATTCCTGAGCTAACAGATGAATCCCAAACCTGTTGTGAACCACCTTAAGACATTGCGTACCACTTGGACACCTAAGGCGCTGCTGCACTCAAAAGTTAAACCACATCAATGTGGCTTTGTCTAACCTGGGCACTAATTTATAACACATGCTGCTAGGTTGGCACTTTGCTCCAGGCACAGATTAGGACATAGTAACAGCACTGCAGATAACCAGTTTGCTGTGTGCAGATTTTTCTGTGTGTAGAAATCTTTTTAATGGCAATTTACTAGTGCAGTCATTTTGATAATTGATTGATCAGTTCCTGTATTAGTTATTAATCCATACTTGTATATGTGTGTAAAAAGTATAGTTTAACTGATTCATTGTCACTAAGCTGTGTGAATTTGTGCTGCACCAAGCTGAATGGTGCACCAGGATCATGCTTGATCCCAAAGTTAAACTGTGTTTACAGTGTTCCGTGCTTTGCTAGGACATAACCCAACTAAAGAAGCCCCTTGGATGAGAGCGAAACCTCTTCAGTTCGATCTTCAGCCGAGTCCAGCCCTCAATTCAACCCCCTTTAGATAACCGTGATGTGGATTAACAATAAATTGGCCTGGTTTAGGGTGGCTGTTCTAGTCATTAAATCTAGTGGTGCTGGTTCAGACCCCTGCTCCAATGTCAAAGGGTCTCTGACCGAGACCCTGAACCCATAATCTCTCAAAGCTAGAAATCATTTGTGTAGTATCTTTTTGTATTCTATTATAGTATTTTGCTATTGACGTCTGTTGCATCGATGCTTCTGTTATGAAACCTGATCTTCTAACTATATTATCTTTTGGTTTTTGTGACGTATGCCCAAGCCTCTGGCCTTTTCTTGCTGACCCTCATCCATATTGACTTGACCTTTACCCATATTGCTGAATCATATTTAATCCATGCCATCACCAATTGGGCTGGACTGGGCTCATTGTCCAGTAATCGATAACATGCATATTCAATCTTTTTGAAACCATGTAGATGATTATAATTAATCCTTAGGCCACAATCACATCAACATAACACAGGAAATAAGCAGACAGAGATCATGTGACTAATGATTGACCAACAATTCAATCAATAATGTTCACAATCAGCAGGCTCAGTGCATGCTCATGATCAAAAAATATCCTTGTAGAACCCATGGTAGCACTGTCCTGCAGGTTCCCATGTGTTTGATAGGTCAATGGGGAAAGTGTCTCTAAAAAATGGGGTTGACTGGCAGCTAGATTCATTCATATGTAAAGCCAAGATGAGTCAAACACCCTGTGATTTAAGTCAATGAAAAGAGCATCCTACCATGTATGGGAGTGGGGCGATGGAAGTTTCCTGTCTCTGTGTAAAGCCTCGACACAGAGAGGAAACAGTTTTCATGAGACATTTGCAAGAGAAAAGTAAATGTGTAAACTTGTAAGTATTAAATGTTTTTAGTGAGTGAAGCGATATGTCGTCATTTGGTTACTGGCAGTGGTTTTGGTTTGAAGATATATTTTGGATAGGCTGGGTGTATTAGTCCTTAAATCGCCATATCCGAGACACTAATCTAGCAACATTAGGGCCTCACTAAATTCCAGCCTTTTTGGTACATCAAAGTTAATAAGTCATCACTGTGTGATTCAAAGGAGTACAGGCAGAACAACTGACACGCTTTTCACCGTAAAAATCAGCGGCTTCATGTCAATGAAGCTGACGTACAAAAATAAAGCAGGTAGTTAGTTATGTTGTATCACTTCTACTACTTATGAATTTTGGTACACCTAGTGCCGTCTTTGATGCTGAGTAATGCACGTCAATGGAATACAAAACACCAATATCACTTTTATTACCACACTGATTATGAAGTTCATAGCACGTACACTTTGTTTTGACTTTGTCCTCCCACCCAGACATCCCGAGGAATGATGAAATGAAATAATGGTGCGTGCCTGAGAGCAAGAGAGAAAAACACTGCACACTGTATATGCAGCTATAGACGCTAAGCTGTTGGAATCAAACGTGTGCCTGGGCCGTCTCCCTGCCTGTCCTCACCCAGGCCTTCCTCTCCTGTGGCAGTGAACGCTTTGTAGTGGCAGTGTGAATGGACAGTTCTGTGAAGGAGCATAGCTACAGCTTCCTTCCTGTCTATGGATCCTGAGCCGCCTCTAATCGTTCAATCTGTCTGTGTATCTGCAGGTTTCTGAGTGGTCTGTGCCAACGGCTGAACCGCAGAAATGTTGGTGACCAGGACCAACAGAATCTCTCTTCCTGGACAAGCGACAAACAGAAAGTCTGTGTCTCTCCTTCCATAATAATCTATGTAATGGAAATATATAGATATACACATGCCTCTGTCTGCTGCGGTATCTATATATTTGTATATACTATCAAACTCCACTCCGAAAGAAAAGAATGAAAAACCAGGATTCTGGATGTGGAGGCTGTAGCC